>WEKW01009056.1:0-24506 GCA_013389905.1 Sula dactylatra
GGAGTCCAGGAAGGCTGGGCTTTCTTCAAGAGGGACGTCTTAAAGGCACAGGAGCAGACTTCCCCATGTGCCACAAGACGAACCAGCAGGGAAGATGACTGGCCTGGCTGAACCAGGAGCTTTTTCTAGCACTCAGAAAAAAAAGGAGAGTTTACCACTTTTGGAGGAAGGGGCAGGCCTCTCAAGAAGAGTACAGAGACCTCATTAGNAAAAATGCTTTTACAAATACATTAACAACAAAAAAAGAAACAAAGAGAATCTCCATCCTCTACTAGATGCGGAAGGGAACATCGTCACTGAGGATGAGGAGAAGGCTGAGGTACTAAATGCCTTCTTTGCCTTGGTCTTTACCCATCAGATCTGTTATCCCTGAGATATTCAGCCCCCTGAGCTGGAAGGCAAGGATGGGGAGTGGAACAAACCCTCCATAGTCCAGGAGGAAGCAGTTTACAACCTGCTGAGCCGCCTGGACACTCACAAGTCTATGGGGCCAGATGGATCCACCCAAGACTGCTGAGGGAGCTGGAAGAGGAGCTCGTCAAGTCACTCTCCATCATTTATCAACAGTTAACAGGGGAGGTCCCAGATGACTGGAGGCTTGCCAATGTGACGCCCATCTACAAGAAGGGCCGGAAGGAGGATCTGGGAAACTACAGGCCAGTCAGCCTGACCTCAGTACCAGGGAAGGTTCTGGAGTGATACATCTTGAGTGAGCTCACGAGGCAAGTGCAGGACAACCAGGGGATCAGGCCCAGCCAGCATGCCTTCATGAAAGGCAGGTGCTGCCTGACCAACCTGATCTCCTTCTATGACCAGTTGACCTGCCTGGTGGATGAGGGAAAGGCTGTGGATGTTGTCTGCCTGGACTTTAGAAAGGCCTTTAACACAGTCTCCTACAGCATCCTTCTAGAGAAGATGGAGGCTCATGGTTTAGATAGGTGTACTCTTCGCTGGGTTAAAAACTGGCTGGATGGCCGAGCCCAGAGAGTTGTGGTGAATGGAGCTAAGTCCAGTTGGTGGCCGGTCATGAGCAGTGTTCCCCAGGGCTCAGTGTTGGGGCCAGTCTTGTTTAATATCTTTATCAATGACCTGGATGAGGGGTCGAGCGCATTCTCAGTAAGTTTGCAGATGACACCAAATTGGGCAGGAGTGTCGATCTGCTCGAGGACAGGAAGGCTTTGCAGAGGGATCTGGACAGGCTGGATTGATGGGCTAATGCCAATTGTATGAGGTTTAACAAGGCCAAGTGCTGGGTCTTGCACTTCAGTCACAACAACCCCATGCAACGTTACAAGCTTGGGGAAGAGTGGCTGGAAAGTTGCCCAGCAGAGAAGGACCTCGGGGTGCTGGTTGACAGCCACTGAACATGAGCCAGCAGTGTGCCCAGGTGGCCAAGAAGGCCAACAGCATCCTGGCTTGTATCAGAAATAGTGTGGCCAGCAGGAGTAGTGAAGTGATTGTGCCTCTGTACTCGGTACTGGTGAGGCTTCACCTTGAATACTGTGTTCAGTTTTGGGCCTTTCACTATAAGAAGGACATTGGGGTGGTGAAGCATGTCCAGGGAAGGGCAACAAAGCTGGTGCAGGGTCTGGAGAGCAGGTCTTATGAGGAGATGTTGGGGGAGGTGGGATTGTTTAGTCTGGAGAAGAGGAGTCTGAGGGAAGACCTTATCACTCTCTACAACTACCTGAAAGGAGGTTGTAGCGAGGTGGGTGTTGGTCTCTTCTCCCAAGTTACTAGCGATAGGATGCAAGGAAATGGCTTAAAGCTGCACCAGGGGAGGTTTAGATTGGATATTATGAAAAATTTCTGTACTGAAAGAGTGGTCAGGCACTGGAGCAGGCTGCCCAGAGAGATGGTGGAGTCACCATCCCTTCCCACCTTCCCACCCAAAGTTCTGGAAAGTTAGGTCAATAAAGCTCCTCCACACAGAGTTGCCCAAGCTCCTTTTCTCAGTGTCTGGAAGAATATTTAATTTGCACAAAGCAATGCTGAAAACTTATAGGCAGTTCTCTGGAGTTCTGCAGAGTCCTACAAGCAGCAGAGAACCTGCTTAGTTTTTAAAATAAAATTTCCTTTTATAAGCTGGTCATTAACACCTGTCCTGGGACTCTGAAAGTAAGGATTGCTGTGCATGCTGTCTGTTCTGTTGCAGAACTCTGGTTTTGCATTTGTATATGGAAAGAAAAGAAGTCATGGCTCAGTGACACCACTGTTGTTTCACACGCTGTATGAACACAGGAGAAAAACACTCTCTAGTCAGTAATATTTACAGTCTAGTTTGATGTACATGGCTAGATAACTATTTTCGAGATAACTGGAGAGGTAGACACAAGGGAAAGATAAGACCATCAGGACAGATAAATGATCCCAGCGCAAAAAGATCATTAACTGGTGTCAAGTGTTTCATGCACACCATGGACACTTTTAAAGAAGGTTTTGTATTTTGTATTGCAAAAAATAAACACATACAAACACAAAATATTAAAAAATATAAAACTGCTAATATTTATAAGAAGCTCCTTCAAAAATACTTAAGAATAGTGATAAATTTCACCACAGCAAGCCAATCAGACACGTGAGTTGACAGCCTAACAGTACTGGATAGCTTGTAGGAGAAAGACTATGGAGTCCTGAAAGAGGAGAAGATTAATTCTGCAAAAAAGAAGGAGGCCAAAGAAGAGAATATGAGTAAGAACAGGTTCTGGACAAGAGAATACAGATGGATATGGAGAGTTACTGCACAGGGAACAAACACATGAACAAAATTACCCCAGGGAAAGATCCATCATACTGTCTGTATGCGTTTTCTTCCCCTACATACTCCAAGAGAAATGAGATATTTATCTGTGTTTCATGCAAGAGTGTGCTCACCAGAATAACTTCTGGTTCCCAACAGGGTTCCACAAGGTAAGGCATGCATATGGACCATTACCTCTGAGCGGCTCAAGTGTAGCAGAGCAGCAATGTATTCCCCTGAAATTTTTTGTCATGCATTAAGCTTTTAACAAAATGTAGACATAATATGCCCCCTAAGGAAGTGAGAGCTCAAGGTGACACATAAGTTACAGGACTGAGAGAAAGAATGATGTTCTCACAAGTAATTAAGAGTAGCTACAGCAGATCTTCCTTTTTTAGAATAAAATACACTTTTGTTTTTTAAATTATGCAAAGGGGCAAAATAATAGAAATATCATTTCAGAATAACCAAAATAATTTTGCTTCACAAATTTCTAAGTGTGACTTCATATGGGAATCAATGTGTTAAAGCTTTGGTGCTAAGCATATGATCCCAGGTTATACAAAGCTGAAGGACACCTTCCCCAGGCAGTGGATCTTGGCTGTCTATGCTATCAGCTCCCTGGAACCATCCATGGCCTTGTTGTGATCTGGATGAATTAGCATGCTCCCAAAGAGTTCTTGGGCACACTTCAGGGGTTGGGTTGGGTAAGAGATCTTTACCAGACCTGCCTGCAGAACAGGAGCTAGATGTTATATTTACAGGCAGATTTGTGCCTATTTTGACCTTGGTGCTGGAGAACGGCATGGAGCACCTTTAGTTTATTAGCAGGCGTCTATTCTCAGAGGCCTAAAAGAGGAAAGACAAGGCAAAGCCTTCTCTCTATTAACCCCACTCCCCTGAGCCATACCCATATGAGCAGGGAGCTCCTGCACTGGAGTTTTGGGATTTTCAGCAAACCCCACAGAGCCTGTGAGAAACCCTGGCCCCACACTCACCTACACAGCGATCTGCCTGACAGCTAGACTTTCAAGATGGTTTCCAGCCTGACACAGAAACATAAGACCTGGGGAGTAACCCTGGCTCAAGGAGTCTGGTAGGCAGGGTTGTTTTGAAAGTTTTTGAGTTTTAGTGATTATGAGAGTTTCTTGCTCCTTCTATTAAGAATGAGATGACTTTATGATCCCTCTTTATTTGCCCAAAAATAAAAAAAACAGATATGTGAAAATCCTGTGGTTAGGGGCCAAATAGTAATAAGGCATTTTGCAGATTGGGAAACAGCTGTCCAGTGTTCATGCCATTATTGACAAGGTTAGCATGGCTTTTGATACTCTGCAACAATGAAAATAAAAAAAAAAAAAAATAAAAAATAAAGAAAAAGAAAAATCGAAAATCTACAGCATTTATTCAAATCTAATACAAAAAAGACATCAAAAATCTTTACATCTGCATAACTATCGTGCCAGATAAACTTCTGCTTAAACTTCTGATACAAACTCCATAAACATACACAGAAAAAGCAAGCTGAAAAAAAATCATCATTTTTCAGAGACTTAGGATGAAGTAAGGCTCATTATGTAAGTAATGCATTCTCAATAAAAGAAGCCCATGTGAATGAAAACATGATGGAATAGTAAAGAAGAACAAGCTGCAAGACATGACACTTCATTTCTGGAGGACCTGGGAGATCAATACCTTAGTCTGTGTAACATTATCCACATCTATTCAGAAAGTACAACCTGAAAAATGAGTTGATGTCCATCACATTTTCTTTAAAGTAACTGAGACGTAATGCAAAATCTGTAGACAAGATCATTGAATTTTTTTTCTTCTTTAAATAAGTGTGATATTTGGATGAAATTTATCTGAAATGTAACTTCAATGAAGTTATAGTTGGGATGAATTTATGCCTGTCCATTTACTTATTTAAATTGGCATGTATATTCTTTTAAATCTTTCCTTCATTCTGCTTTGCAAGTTGAAAAAGAATTGCATTATATGGTGACAACTTGATTATTTCAGTTACTGTGTTCTTGTGCATTTTGAAAAGTAGAATCCCCAAATATTGTCTTTCCTATTTTGCTGGTTAAGCACTTAGATTGCCACAGGGCTGGACTGAAATTGTTCAGGACATGATGAGATTCTGGATTTCCAAGAGCTTTATCAGCCAGTCAGAATTCAGGCAAGGCAGCCGATATATTAGAATGAAATGTCGATTACAACACTCTTCACTGTTACAAGTTTCCAAGGATGACTGGGAAATAAATGCATGATGGTTGGAGAAATTACTTTCTTTGTAGTTTAGCTGTAATACTGGCAACCAGCAAAAGAAGAAATCTTATTTTCTGTTCAATTTATTTATGGGTCTGCACATCTGTGCAAAGCTCAGACAACAAGACATGCTTCCTTAACCAGGCCAAGGTACCCAGCCAATTCCTGCAGTAACATGCCTTGCTACTATTTTCAATAGGATGTCTTTCCATGTAAGAATTGCTTCTGCTAGTAAAAAGAGAGCAATGCCTCTAACATTCATTTCTCTCACACAAATTGCTTCCACAATATTTATTCTCCCATTGAATTAACATTATCTTGGCCAGAAATTAGAATTTCTCTCTGTTTTAATGAGATCTTTGCAAAGACAAGGTGTTAATCTGGAATGACCTTACTACTACATCTCTTAATTGTTGATGGCAGCAAATGAAATGTGAGTGGACACAGAACAAATTGCTTCATTAGTGATATAGTCTATAATACCTAAAGAACTGTAACCCACATTTCCAATTCATGGACCATTTCATCTCATCATTTAACTCCCAGAATGAGATTGCAAAATCGTGTTAGCTAACAATATACTTACTTGTCACATTATGTGGTTATGCTATTTAGCAGCTTATAGTAGATATTATTAATTGTGTAAAATATTGCCTTTACTTCCAAACACAGAAAGATCAACATATCTTTAACATATGATGTAACTGAGAGCATATTTTACAAATATGATGTGACTGAGAACATATTAGAAGGTCATATCAACAACTAGATTTCCACTGAAAGATCCCTGCGTTTGCCAAGTATCTTATTCAAGAATCTAATTTTTCACATTGGCAGTAGGGCATCATAGGTCACATTGAAAAATAGAAGTGTCAGTGATCAATAAAATTATTAGATATGAAACTCATCTAACCATTGGAAAAGAAGTAACATTTGGGTTCAGATTCTGCTGTTTACATAATTGCTATTGAAGTGTAAATATTCTAATAGTAAAGTTCTTCCTTGGAGAGATTTCATTCAGCAGTTTTGACAATTGAATGTATTTATGTGTGTGTGAAGCTGTGTAGCTTTGTATAATTAACTTTCTTTTAAATGTAATTATTAAATTAAATACTTCATGGCTTACCACAACCACAAAGGCAAGCACACAGAAAATAGAAAATGACAGAATCAAGCTCCTTTTGCAGCTTCAGTTCAGCATCCTTGCACTTATAATAAGCTCTTAAATAAAACTACGTATAAAATGGTGACAAATCCAGAAAGGCAGGCTAGTTTTCATCTCAACTACAAATCATATTTGCTTTTATTACTACTCTGTTTTCCATTCAGCATCCAGGCTGTGCACTGAATAAAGGAGATATAAAAATATAATGAGAACAATTAATAGATTATCAGAATGCAGATATACAAAGGCTGAAATAAGATGGCATATTTAATCTCAGCTGTGAGGGTAAATTATCTCTTAGCATAAAAGAAAAGAAAGGAAAAGGAAGCTTAAAAAAGAAAAACTCCCTGCAAATAAGCCAATAATTCCGTATTTCAGCATGACACTGGAAGTCAATAGATTTTCATGTCTTTTAAACCAGCAGCCTAGACCAAGAGCATTTGATGAAAAGCACAGTTGATGAAGGTAAGTTATTCTTTGTGTGGATCAGCTACCAGGGAATGGGGGGGTAGGGAGGGGGAACGGAGGGGACAGACCAAATATCTATGAAATTGCTCAACCATCCCATGTGAAGCAGATATTTAGGTCTTGCAATGATGACTCCAGAATTATTAGCAAAACCACGAGAAAGACCTGAAACACCTATCTCCCAGCTGAGTCCCGCTGCCCCAGTACCAAAGATGTGGTTTCAGCTCCTGTACTTCATCTGCAGATCAAGGTCTGTGAGGCTTAGGAACTTGCTCTGCACCTGAGTGTTCAGAAAATTCAACAGCACACTTCTTAATGGAATACTTTGCCGTATATGAACATGCAACTTCTCAGAGTCTAATAATTTGTTCCAAACTAAGTCTATTTTCATGAGCATAGAAGAAAAGCACCCTGGCAAATGTAGTTCTCCTGCTCCTAAGCCCAAAGGCACTAGAGAACTTCAAAGAAGCAAATTGTAATACTATTTTTAAAATAAAAATATTTTTCTTCTCCTAAATTAATTTTTATTTTAAATGACTGAGACATTTTTCCTGAAACATTAAAATAAAATAACTACTCAAGATGTAGAAAAACTTACACTAAAATTATCAGAGTTTGGGGAAGTTATAATAGGCTTAGAATGAAAAATGTTATACACCAAACTTTACCCATAATAATAGGTGCCATTTCTGCTATCCAAGCTCAAGATAGGAAGCATCTTATGGTCTGAATAGCCATTACAGGACTATTCTTTTTTCAGGACACTGTGATGTAACATGTAAAATAATCAAATATGCTCTCAAACTGATGCCTTAGTCTGACGGTCACTGACTGTCCTCCGCACTCAGTAGTTCCTTTCAGACAAAACCAGGTATAGTTGAGGGATAGTTTGCTTTAGTCCACAGGACTGCAGCTTGTTGTGATAAGGAAATGAAAGGTTTGCCTTGTTCTACACCGTCCATAGTCCTCCAGGACTATCCCAGGCAACTTTTCATGCTCAAACACTCCGATATGCTATCATACTACATTTTGAGACGAGGCACATTCTCTTACCAACTCTCCATAAAAACTTTATAAGTAGACTGTGACATCTCTGTCTGTATGTATTTCAAAATGAAATGTCATTAAAGGCCTGTTGGGTCACAGGGCCACAGAGGAGAGCTGGACCAGCTGATATGCAACGCTGATGTGTCCAGCCCACTGGAGAGGGAGGTCGCACTGGGACATGAGTCATCCTGCACCACCCAGCCTGAAAGCCAAGGAAATCAATCTCTGAGCAGGGGTTTTAGTATCATTGCATAGCTGGAATCAAGCTTGCATTGATTTAGAGAATGCAAGGATGATGAAAATACTCATTTTTCATTCGATCAGGTCTATGTGCATTGATTCAGAAAGCAAACATTTTAAAGTGGCTCTTGTCCTTTAAAACAATGTAAGTGAGATCAAAAGCAGCACAAGTAATAAAGGTTAGCAGGAAAAATGTAGATGAGTAATTACACAAAAATCTATACACCTCCATGCAATCTCATTTGAAAACACTGTGGACAATTTCTTGTGATGGACATCCCTCTCTCTCTTTAGTGGGGGTAATAAACCTTGGAGATTAAATGAAGGAAAGAGGGAAATGAGCCATTTAGTTCTATTAACTATTCTAACCTGACATGTATGGAATTATATAATAATTACTAATGAAAGGTAGAACATATCATTTGGATAGGGCAAAAATGGTCAGGCGATATCAAACAACTACTGCTAATTTCAAAACGGACTGTAATCTCTTAGCACTGCCAATTTTAAAAATCTTACCAAGTCACTGAGGAAGTTGAATCAACAAAAATGAATTTTTCATTGATTAGGAGTAAGTCATGTTATTCCATTCTTTCAAACACAGAGATATTGAGGTTATTTAAAGGTTATTAAATATATTCTTCTGTGTATATTTGTCACCTTCCTCTCATCGACACTATTGAAGAACAGAGGTTTCTACTATAGCTCATGAAGATTTTGAAGTACAAGCTGTGTATTTAATGATTACTTTATATTGTGAAGGTCAAAAACCAAAAAGGCTAAATCCAAAATGTCACTATTTGCAGTTGACTGTGTGTCCCATTTCTACCACTGTTACTCAGACTGCTAGTAAACACTGTAAGCTCTAGGTCTGCCATATAAATACAAACAACAAAAAATTTTAAAATCTAGAGGCATCATGCAAAGTGTCTCAAGCAACTTGAATAAAAGAGGGTCTACTCACAGCAGGATGGCAGAATTTGGTCCTGTCTAAGTAGACATAAGGTTGGTAAAGGCTTTCGGACAATAACCCTATCTATGTGTAAGGTTATAAAAAACCTATTAAATCTCACTCTTATCTGCAGGTACAATAAGAAATTAATAAAAATAAAAGTCAGAATTGAGTATGTAGAGAAGAAAATATCCCATAAATGAAAAATGACCCAGAACTTATAGGCCTTGAGTCATTTCTCTAACAACTGCAAAAATGTCAACAGCAGTAAAACATAAAAAGCCAGCAGTGATTTCATTAATACTGCACTATAATAATACACTGCAGAGGGGACTGTGCTAGCATACACTCGAAGGACAGACATTCCCTTTAAAATTCAAATACATGAACAGGAACTTTTCCTCAGCTTCAGCCTACCTGCTGTTACCTACAGAAGTGAAACTGGCCAACTGGAGATCATTAATCCATGGACTCTCCAAATCTCTCATTTTCTCAGTGAGTGCAGCACAGCACGCTGGAGCACATTCTACTCACAGCAAGAGCATCAAAGAGTCCAGAGACTCTGGAGTAATGATTGCTGATTATGCTAATTCTGCACTTACAGTATCAGTCAAAAAACATCCCCCACACCTACTGCAGGCTGAGAGCTACTATATGTGTGTCCTTGAGTTTTTTGTTTTCCAGAAGTTAGTGCCTCTGGTTAATAATTTAGCCTGTCTTTAAAGCAGCCTCTGAAAAATGGAAAGCAAACACACTGGCTGTGAAAGGAAAAAAATAGCACTGTGGTTAAGATACTAAATGAGGACTCAGAAAGTCTGGGTTCAATATTTAGCTCGTCTCACAGAAGCCCTGACCGACCCTGGGCAAACCAATAGAAGAAGTGCGAGAAAAGCACTTAACTGAGGCATGAGAAAACTCTTGTCTATTTAATAATAAGTTGCCTGAGCAAAAAGGTTCTCTATTATTACCTGCAGGTATGGCATTCATACACCAGGGCATCAGCAGGGACTTCTGGGTGCTACTTTAATACAGCTTTACACTATAGCAAAGGTCAAGTAACATTTTGGGATGCAATTATCTTAACATTGCAATGTCCAGGCTGCCTGAAAGCAGTAGAAAGCTCATAGCTGTCCATTAACATAGCGAAGCAGAAGTGGCTGACACATGGGGCTGACTGCAGTGCTCTGGCCACACCTTTCTCTTTCCAAGGAGCTCTCCCATGTAACAACAAAAATCCAATATGCTGATAGAGGCTAAAGTAATCAAAAAAGTTGAATGCCTGAAGAACTGGAATCCTAGCACAACCTGGAAGGATTTCTAATAGCTAAGATCTCATTAAAAGATAGCGTTTGCATGTAAAGTCAGACAATAGTGAGATAGGCCTTGTAGGTTGTGATTGACAGTGCACCTGCACTCTCCATCCACTAGAGACCTTCAGGTTATGGTTCAGTGGCCAAGGACATGACACTGCTTGATTTGAAACTGCAGAAATGCAGCACAATACTACAATTTCCTCCTCTTGTTTTTCTTCCAGCACAAGCGACCTTATTCCATCAGGATATCGACAATGAATGCAGCTGCTTCAGGTATTGTTATTGAAGTTAATTTCTGGTGAAAAACTCCCTGTGTCCTTCTAGGCAGCAACAATTGTTGAATGTCAACCTAGATCTGTACTAAATATTGTGAAATTCCAGAGTCTTGTAGTGGCTGTTTGACAGGCAGAAGGTGTATTTCATTATTCTCTCTTTTGTGTGATATGTCAAAAGAGGATAAAGACATCATTAAAAAAATCAGTATTCAGATTGTCTACTATAGTCACTTACTTTAGGCAGAGAGGCTGCACTCTTCTGTCTGTACTTGAAGTGAGTCTGGCAATCCTAAATAGCAGATGGTGTGAAATTCTTATCTTTTAGTCTTAGATTTGCAAATATTTCTGAGTTACTTTGGCACCTACTGTAAATGATCATAATAAAACCTCAAATTTAAGAAAGTTTTCTTTCCAAGGTGGCCAGAAATAACATAATGTAAATCTCCAAAGAGATGGAAGAAAACAACCCTATTAACTCCAGAGCACATTCTCCAGCTGATCAATAGAACTTCAAAATATGAACACTGCTTTAAGATAAACCAAAATGTTTCAGAAATTTTCAGTAACAGGCACCAAAGACACAGAGAAGAATATTCCATGTCCCAGCTGAGTGATAATTGTCACTATCAGACCTTTGACTGTACTTGAATGCACCCCTTGAATGTCCCTCTTCTTTCATCTTCACCCCCCTTCCAAGCTTTATTACTGAGACTTCAAAAGATAGTTGAATTACAGGAAAACACATAGATCATTCATACCCCTCATTTCTAAAACTGAAAAATTTTATTTCCATAAAATTCCACAGACATGGAATCCAGTGTTCGTGTCCCAAACTTTTTCTGAATTTTCTCAATCACTGCTAAGAACTGAATCAATCTGAACTTCAGTATAAAGTAAGTTTTCTTTTGTCTTTTACCTCCATTTGAGCAACACCTATGGTATTAGTAATAAAACATATGACAGTAAGAATGTAAAAAAACATTACAAAAGCCAGGATTTTCAGCTGTGAAAGAATTCTGAAGATTAAAAAAGCAAACAAGATCATCAAGAAGACATTTGCACACCCTGTCACCAACCCTTCCATAACTGACAGACAGGTGATGGATAAAGTACAGGCTACCTAACTTAGTCACCTCACTTTGCAATCATGTCATTATGATTTTAAAGCAGAGTGGGTCATTTCCTGGTATGATCAGCAGTGAAAAACAGAGGAAGACCTTATCTACCAGATTTAAATGCTAGCATCACTAGTTATCCACTAAGTTGCTTTTCTTACCCCACAGCATCTGGAGTGACCTGAATCCTTTAATAAAAGAATCTGCAGAGGAGGATACATTTATGTCACTCAAATGCAAAAAGTAAGAGTAAAGTGTTTAGTTAACATCCCTTTTCCTGCCAAAGTCAAGGCTCATCTATTCCACTTCATCACTTTTACCTGACAGGAGACAGAGTTTCTCCCATTTCAGCTCAGATATTGAATCATCACTGAAAATCAGTTAGTCTTATGAAACAAAAACCAAAGCAGACCTCACTCTTCCTTCCCTAAAAGAAGGCTCATCTGACCTTTGAGACCTCTAGAGTTGTGAAGGAATATCCCACAGTTACCATCCCAGTGTCATGCTCTTACATTAATCACTACATTTTCTCTGTGTAATCTATAAATGTTAATGATGAAAACTGTTATGTACATATATGAATGTGTATGTCTATATAGGTTTGCACACATATACATAGATATGAATACCTCACATAGCCTACCATTATTATAAAATAATTTTGTAAATGTGACAATTTTCAGGGACATTACAAAAGCTCTCTCCCACCAGCTAAGCAACTAAACCCTGAAATCCTCTTAAATCCATTCCTCCCATGCAACAGAAGAATCAAAGAAAAACACTAAAAAATGTAATGGAACACATTTCATTAAGCTGTAAGGTGCTTGCAATGCAAGTTCACAAACTATAGGACAATCCAGTCTTGAGATACATGAGATAATTTTTACTCTAAAACCTTTGGTTAGATTCAAGCCTAGTACATTTTTGTCTTCTGCGATTTCAAATAATTCCCACAAACTACACAAAGTCCTGCCAATATGTGACCTTTAAAGATATTAGAGTGACTGAGAAGTAATAATTGCCTTGCTATTTTCTTTCCCAGTCTCTTAGCTAAAACAGAACCAAAATTTTGTAATCTATTTCAAATAGACAATAAATCTCTAATCTCTAGTATTCTCTAAGTCTTTATTTTTACCAAAGGAAGAAAGCAATATAAAGGCCTTTATATGGTAAAGATCCTAATGCTCTTTCACTCAAAACATCATTGAAAGCCCTTGAAAACACCGCAGAAAGGGGATCAATGAACCTCTGATAAAATTCTTCAGCCGTCCTCCCAGCCCCAGGGGAATTTCCCTTTCTCACTGATAAAAAAGCTACATGAACATCCATCTTTTCTGCTGGTCGCTCAAGTAAGTCCTGTTTCTCATTTGCCAAAGCTTGAAAACATGCAGTTCTTTTAAAAAACTGCTGCTGAACAGGAAGGATGATTTATTCCTGAAAGAGCTTGCTTGTAGCTTTTCTGAGCTATCCTCAATGTGCCAGCAGGATACCTGCAGGCCTGCTCCCAAGTATGGTGGCAATGTCCATTTACATTCTCCCTGCTTTATATTCCCTANAAACACAAACACATCTCCTTAAAAAAAAAAAAAAAAAAAGAAAAAAAAAGACCTGTCCAACCTTTTATCATCAAGGTCTTTGCAAATCTAGTTCTAGCCTTCACTTGCTTTTAAATTTCCCCTGAATTCCACATGTTCTATATCTCTCAGCCAGCTATGGAGATTACTCAAACAACTAAATACTATATACGTTTCCCAAAAGGAATGTAGAAAGGCCACCAGGCTCTGCTTAGCTTATCTCTACTTTCCAGCTGGGAAGCATAAAATTCCTAAACTATTTCTTCTTCCTTGAAGAACCTTTTCTCTTCCTAACTATATGACTGAGAAAGCAGCTAAGGAACTACCAGCAACCCAGTCAGGAATGAATAGCCTATAGGACTGAGCAGGCCTCACAGAGGATATATACTCTTTGGAGAAATTTTCCCAATTTTTACCTGATTTTCTTCTATAAAATTCTGTCTATCACTCTCCTTTTTCAGCTGGACAGGGGAGAGAAAAGATAATGGAAGACTTGTGGGTCTATATAAGGACAAGGAGAGATCACTCACCAGTTACCATCATGGGCAAAACAGACTTGACTCAAGGAAATTTAATTTATTGCTAATCAAATCAGAGTAGGGTAATGAGAAATAAAAACAAATCTTAAAAAACACCTTCCACCACCCCTCCTTTCTTCCCAGGTTCAACGTCACTCCCAAATTCTCTACCTCCTCCCACTCTGTGTGGTGCAGGGGGATGGGGAATGGGGGTTGTGGTCTGTTTGTCAGGTGTTGTTTCTGCCACAGGAGACAGTCCTCCACAAACCTCTCCAACATGGGTCCTTCTCACAGACTGCAGTTCTTCATGAACTGCTCCAGCGTGGGGCCCTCCCATGGGGTGCAATCCTGCAGGAACAGACTGCTCTGGCTTGGGTCCCCCACGGGGCCACAAGTCCTGCCAGCAAACCTGCTCCAGTGTGGGATTCCCATGGGGTCACAGCCTCCTTCGAGCACATCCCCCTGCTCCAGCGTGGGGCCCTCCACGGGCTGCAGGTGGATATCTGCTGCACCGCTAACCTCCATGGGCTGCAGGGGGACAGCTGGCCTCACCATGGGCTTCACCATGGGCTGCAGGGGAATCTCTGCTCCGGAGCCTGGAGCACCTCCTCCCCTCCTTCTTCACTGGCCCTGGTGTCTGCAGGGCTGTTCCTCTCACACATTCTCACTGTTCTCTCCCAGCTGCTGTTGTGCAGCCTGTTTTCCCCTCCTTCTTAAATATGTTATCCCAGAGGCACTACCACCGTCGCTGATTGGTTTGGCCTTGGCCAGTGGCTGGTCCATCTTGGAGTCAGTGACATTGGCTCTGTCAGGCATGGAGGAAGCTTCTAGCAGCTTCTTACAGAAGCCGCCCCCGCAGCTCCCTCACTACCAAAACCTTGTCACACAAATCCATTACAAATTCAAAGCTTTAACTGTTTAACTACGTTGCCAGAAAAAAACCACTTTACCACATTTTGCCTGTTGATAGAGTCCACATCTCTAAAAGTAAGGTGTTTCTCCACTAATCAATATAGCTTAAAAATTGCAATTTCTATCAAAAATACCTGTAATTTGTTCATGAAAAAGAGTCCTTGATCTTCCAGTGCCTATTAAGAGAAGATTTCTGATTATAAAATATAATCAAGTGCTTTGGACGAAGTTTTTACTCATATTTAAAGCCCCAGAACACATGACTATGTGCTAATATAAATCTATGTTAACAATCTCCCTGAAATACTTTTATTTGCTTTGGAACCCTTTCTCTTTTTGATCACTTCATTACTATTCACCCCAAACAAAGCTGGCCAAAGAATTCTACCAGGTGACATTTTCTTGGAAAATGTGGTTGATAAGCACAAACTATTTCATAAACAATAATCAATCTTTGGTTCAAGAGGCTTTTGTGGAATTTAAGGCAGGATCTGAAGGGACAAAGAAACTCAGAGTGAGTTCCAAGTAGGTCTGCCTTAAACACAAAGACATCAGGAGTAAGGGTGTTCCCATTCTGAAACCAGGAGGTTTATCCCAAAACTGTTTTCTAACAGACAAGCCCACAACCTGAGAACCCTGCTATGGGACATAATTTTAAAATAATATAAAATTTTCTAACCAGAACCCAAGGTTCAATTTGTTCCTGGGCAATTTAATTACTCTATGCAAACTTATAGAAATATCAAATTAAAAAATATATAATTTACTATGAATCAGAAACGTTGTTTGTTTGGACAACTGAAACCCTAAGATAGACTCCAGTTCAGGAAGCTTTGTCTCATAGTGCTCATCTCTAGTAACTCTGTTCCATATTCCCTAACACAAATGCATGTCATTCATGCACAGGTCCCTCCTTCTAGTGCCCTTTGTTCAAGGCAGTGGGATAACCTACTGTTGTATGAATTGTAAAAACTTTATGGAGTTTGAATGGCTGCAGATCACATTTAACTACTATATTCCTAAATTTCCCTATGTTACATACCTCTGCTTTTTTATTTTTATATTTCTTCTAATACACAACTCAAGGCTTGCCCTTGTCTAAAGATTCTGCTGTAACCTCTTTGCCAGCTTGGTGTCTGAGATTTCCACAGCATTAGTTGTAGCAAATGCTTCTTCCTTGTTTGTTTTCATCCCCTCTCCTTCTCTTTAATAATTTATCAGACCTTTTTCTGCACATTTTTAGTGCTCATGTCCCAGTACTGGAACATCCTGGCTCTCCATCTTTCCATTCTGCTTAACATGTTCACAATTCAATATCATTAAAGGATGAGATCTGTCCTTCCCCAAAAGGTGAAAAGGCCTTGCCACTCAAAATGTTGGTCCTGTTCAGGACATCCCCATATCCTCCAGCTATTGTGTCCAGCACAGGAGGCAGAACCCTGTGAATGGAAATTAAACTTTTCTCAATATTCAGTGCCCAAAAAACTGCCTATGAACTGATCACTTTCCACACATGCAATTTCTCAATATCTTCTGTACTCATGCTTGTGAAACACAAAGTGTGTGTCTCTTCACCCTGAAGGTTTTGCACCTGGCGGCTGCTGTGTGCTAAAACCCATTTATATAGGCCCTCAAATCATGCAACACTCAGCATTAGGATGTTCAGAAACACCACAGACAAATAATGCCTGTCTGAAATATCCACAGTAACAAACCTGGAAAATATGAAGAGTAAACAGGGAGATGCAGTTGTATTATTAACATAGAAAAGTTCAGAGGTACCTTTTAAATTACCTTGAGCTTTACACCTTGAACCTTACAAAGAAATATTACTGGGAGGCTGCAAAATGTTAGCAAACACAGTAAAGAGTATGGTTTGTGTCTATTTTAACTCTAGAAGAAAGTTGTCATAGGCTTAATAGAAAACTGAAATACAGAAATAGATGCTACATCAAGGAACACTTCCTACATCTAAAGCAATCCCAGATAAACTGTTCTTACTGTACGAAGAAAAATTAACAGTGATTTCTTAGGTAGCTAGCAAATGAATTATAGATTTTGCATGTGAATCTCTACAATTTCAATAACTGGGACTACACATATGCCTTCTGTGGTATTCTAGGAAAATGTTTTCATTGTGAGAGGTCCTGATTGAGGCCTCAACCATCACTGGCTATGGGCATCTGCCTTGGTCTTCTCTAGGGAGACACATTACTGGCATAAAATTTCTTCGGGTTATTATCTTCTGATGTTATTCCTCAGGTACTGATTTCTTATATCCTTTTGTCTTGCTTCACCAGAAGTAGGTTTTCCCTTTGTATTACTAGAAACAAAAGAACCTCTACAATGCTTAAAAGTTGATCTTTCTGGGGAAAGTATTTCCTCTAGAGATGACGTGGCATGATGCATGGAACACCCTGAAGTCAAAGAGCTCTGCTGAGGTGGAGAAGACTTTTCATGTCTTTCCAGAAACAGAGAGTTCAGGTATGTGGCTACTAAATTTGCCTTTATATTTCTGATGCATCTCAACTTAATGGATGGAGACTATTGTATTCCTTACCTTCCTTAACAGCCATGAAAATTATACAGAAACAAACACCTTGAAATCTATTTCCTGAACAAGAATACTTCTTTGTCATGCTCAGGGTCTTCTTTTGGCAGCTGTACTAAAACAATGAGGTGTTGCCATCAAACTTCTTTTTTCAAAACTATATTCACTTCCACAGTTTGTGTCTTGACCACATTTGCCCAATGGATTGAAAAATGGTTTCCACACATACCTTTGCTCAGAAACTGAATCCCCATTCCCTGCACCTTCTCTTCTCTCTCACCTTCACTTAATTATTGAGTAGGCTCATAACAGTGCATAAAACAGCCAAAAGCAGCATAGACTGATGTCTGCTGTACATGCCGTTTACACTCCAGCACCTGTGGCTGAAATCCTCTTGAAGGCAGAAGTAAGGAAAAGAAACAAGGTGATGCTTCTCTCTTCACCATATGGAATCACACAGAACGGCTGAGATTGGAAAGCACCTCTAAAGATCATTAAGACTAATCCCCTTGCTCAGAGTAGGTTGCCCAGGGCCACAGTCAGATTTTTATTATTTCCAAGGACTGAAACTCCACAACCTCTCCAGGAAATATGTTCCGTAATTTTACCACCACTGCAGTATTTTTGGTTTCTTATATTTAAATGGAATTACCTGTATTTCAGTTTGTGTCCATTTCCTCTTGTCCTGTCACTGGACACATCTGAACCAGTCTGGCTCCATCTTCTCTATTCCCCCCATCAGATACTTATACCCACTGATAAATTGCCCTTGAGCTTCATGTTCTCTAGGTTGAACAGTCCCAGCTCTCTCAGCCTTTCCTCATATGACAGGTGCTCAAGTAGCTTCATCAGTTTTATGGTCCTTTACTGGACTACAGCTGGTATGTCCTTGTCTTTCTTGTACTGGGAAGCCCAGAAGCAGACCCACATATCCAAGTGTGTTTCACCAAGGCTGAGTAGAGGGGAAGGATCACCTCCCTTTACCTGCTGTCAATGCTCTGCTAAAGCAGCCCAGGAGGCTGTGGTCTTTCTTTGCCATGATGGTGAATTCGTGGCTCATGTTCTAATTTTTGATGAGCAGAACCCTGTCATGGTTTTAGCTGGGATAGTTAATTTTCTTCACTGTAGCTGCTATAGTGCTGTGTTTTAAACTTAGTAGGAAAATAATGTGATAACACATTGATGTTTTAATTGTTGCTAGGTAGTGCTTGCACTAGTCAAGGACTTTTCCAGCTCTGCCAGGTGCACAAGAAGCTGGGAGGGGAGGGGATACAACCAAGAGAGCTGATGTGAATTGGCCAAAGGGTATTACATATCATGTGACATCATGCCCAGTATATTAAGTGGGGGGAGTTGGCCAGGGGAGGCAGCGATCGCGGCTCAGGGACCGGCAGTGTCGGTCAGCAGGTGGTGAGCGGCTGCAGCACTTGTTTGGTTTTGGTTTTGTTTGGGTTTTTTTTCCCTCTTTCACTTCTTCCAAGGTTTCATATCTCACCCACTCATTATTTTCCTTTTCATTATTATTATTATTATTATTATTATTATTATTGCTGTTTTGTTTTAATTATTAAACTGTTCTTCTCTCAACCCATGAGTTTTCTTACTTTGGTCCTTCTGATTCTCCTCCCCATCCCGCAGGGGTGGGGGGAGTGAGCAAGTGGCTGTGTAGTGCTTAGTTGCTGACCAGGGCTAAACCACAACAAACCCTCAGATCCTTCTTTGCCAAACTATCTTCCAGCCAATCAGCCCCCAGTGTGTACTTGTGCATGGGATTATTTTTCCACAGGGGCAGAACTTGACACCTACCTTTGTTGAACTTCATGATGTTCCTGTCAGCCCATTTCTCCAGCCCATTGAGGTCCCTCTGTATGGCAGCACAATCATCTGGTACATGAGCCATTTCTCCCACTTTTGTTTCATCTGCAAACTTGCTGAGGGTGCTCTCTGCCCTATTTTCCAGGTCAGTAAAGAAGATATTAAAGATTACCAGCACCAGTATCGACCTCTGAGGTACACCACTAATGCCTGGCATCCAGCTGGACTCCATGCCACTGATCATAACCCTTTGAGCCCAGCAATTTAGCATATTTTTTAATGTTTGCTGTCCATTTTTCTAGCCCATACTTCATCAACTTGTCTGTGAGGAGGTTATGGTAGATAGTGTCAAACACCTTGCTAAAGTCAAGACAAACAAGATTCACTACTGAGTTATGTCATATGTAGATGCAAGGCTACTAACATTTTATTAAAAATGAGGCAGGGTATGTATATATTCCTCTGACTACAATTCCCAGCTGTGACACATTCTTTATTTTCTAAGGTCTAATTCAAGTCCCTTTGAACCTACTCACAGTACGTTTATCAACAATAAACACCTCTCCTAAGGTTGGGGCAAGGTTTCTACCCCAGAGTACACATTGTCACACTAACCACACAGTTTATTTACTGCTGGTTTTAGCCTTACAGGCCTGTCCTGCTCTGAGGCTTGCCCCATGAAAGCCGAAGATGAATGAGATACCTTCTTGCCCTTTTTACCATCAGTTCAAGTGCTGAAATAAGAAAGGTGCTTGCTTTCCACTCTGCGCTTGGACCTACTTATATTGACCGTGAACTCTTCATAAAAAACTTCACATAGCACTGACTGATTATTTTAACAGGTTCATACAAACTCATGGCATTCAATGCTACGGCACCAGTATGAAACTATAAACACAAGCGCGTGCACGCATGCGCACACACACACACACACACACAAATCCCATGTCCTCTTGGGTTAAGAATCCTTCAGATGAAAACTGGAAGGGTCAAACTAACCGTTACTGCATACCCTTCATGACCCCACTGAAAATTGAATGTTGCTCAGCGTGAACACCAGTGCCGAGCTGGGCCTGGCATATCTTCAGAGGTACACATTACATCTGCCCATAGGTCAACCACAGATCTGCTGTAATTTCAGCTGTATCTCAGCTGCATCTCCTCAGATTTGTGAACAAAAACACAAAGAAGACTAATTCTCCCTGCATCCCCTGTGAGGTTCTCACAGCCCATCAGAGCATTCAGAGGGCAAACTCCAGTGTGCATGCAGGCTGCTTCAGCTGGTAACAGCGTGTATTTTAGAAATATGAAATACAGACGTGGCTCCATTCATGTGGAAGGAAGGATGGCACACTGCTGACCGCTGTTTGCCTCCTGCACCTATGTGTATTCTGATAGGTTATTACATTTTCTTAAAGAAACCTGTTTATTTATGTAAAGAATAAATTATGATTCCCTTTGATTTTTTTTAATAGACTTCAGAGCACTTTAAACATATTAATACTACATTATTAATATCTTAATATTGTAAGTTTCTACAATAAGCTAATCCTGAAACTCCAGGATTGTCTTCAAAATATGGTGAGTCTTGTTACCTGAGAGTTAAGGTTGGTTAGGCTAGAATTAGTAGAAATAGGCATTAGGAAATTTGATTCTATATTCTCCCTTGCTCATAACCTACAAAACTTTTTATTGTTTTACATCACACACTTATTAGTTCCAGTGTCTTTCAAGACTGCATACGAAAGGTCATTCCTGGATATAAAGTTATAATTGAGTGTCGTCATTCAGCCCCAGCCAGCAACCAAGCCCCACACAGCTGCTTGTTCACTCCCCCCAGTGGGATGGAAGAGAGAATCAGAAGAGTAAAAGTGACAAAACTCATGGCTTGAGATAAAGACAGTTTAATAGGCAAAGCAAAAGCCACACACGCAAGCAGAGCAAAACAAGGAATTCATTCACCGCTTCCCATGGGCAGGCAGGTGTTCAGCCATCTCCAGGAAAACAGGGCTCCATCACGCATAACGGTTACTTGGGAAGACAAATGCCATCACTCTGAACATCTCCCTCTTCCTTCTTCTTCCCTCAGCTTTATTCACTGAGCATGACATCATACGGTATGGAATACCCCTTTGGTCATTTGGGGTCAGCTGTCCTGGCTGTGTCCCCTCCCAGCGTCTTGTTCACCCGGCAGAGAATGGGAAGCTGAAAAAATCCTTGACTAGTGTAAACACTACTTAGCAACAACTAAAACATCTCCACATTATCAACACTGGTTTTAGTATGAATCCAAAACATAACCCCATATCAGCTACTAGGAAGAAAATTAACTCTATCACAGCCAAAACCAGGACACTGAGGACACAAGAGAGAGGAGTTTTTTATTTTTAACTGATGAGCAGACCTGGCTTAGGAAAAAAAAGATCAAGAATATATCTTTGTCACTACTCCATATACACAAGATCATTCAAAATATCCTGTAGTCAAGTGCTGCATTATTACATAAATGCTTCCTAGCTGCAACTCTGTGGCTCAGTGGTGACAGCATTCCTTCTTCACTTGCAGCTGTATAATACAACCCTATTCCTTTCATTAAAATTGTAGAAAAAAAAAATGGAAGAATATTTGTCCTTTAGTTATTGCATAGATGTACATAGAACATACATTTACCTAGATCTAAGTACTGCAGGGGTCTTATTTATGAGGACAGGTGCAGAGGAGAGCACGTACTTGCTTTTTAAACTCAGTGAGGGCTAATAAAGCATATCCTGCTCTCAGGAAAAGGCAGGGATGGTTCTTTCCTTTTTGTCCCAAGAGAATAAGCAGAGAAAGTGAGGGTAACACCCTTTCCATGGAGGAGCATTTTCAGGACGCAATCCATTTTGAAGCACTCTGTAGCCATCAATCCCCTTTAGCTTTAAACACTTGTCTCTGTAGAGATCTGAAAGATATAATCATTCCTTCAACCTCTCCTGAGACTGAATATTTTCTTTTCCCTCATTCGGACAAATAGGCTACAGCTAAACCATGGAAGCACTTCCTGACTCCTTGTCATTGGTGTGAGTCCCAGCCACATCTCAGTCCCACAAAAGAGTGAGACCCCTTTAACTACTATTACCACACACTATTTCCACAAAAAAAAAAAAAGAGAAACAGAGTGGACATTGGTATACTCCAACAATTAAGTACAGATGCAGGCAGAGCTAGTGCCCTGGAATGTGTTCTGCGGGGAGTTCAGCATGGTAAGAAAGCTTATTTGTTTTCCACTTGATGTCTGTATCATAACAATTTACAGCAAATTATAAACGTCTTGCCTGGTTACATGAATTAGCTATGCGCAGATGTACGGTGACTGAATAGTCGGAACAGCAGCATAAAGACAAAGTCGGTGGTGACTCAGTTCTGCCTTCTTCATTACAGAAGTACTGTTTTTCTAAAATGCTCTCCTTCAAAGGATCATAATATCACAAAATATCACAAAACATAATATCACAAAACAATACTATCACAAAACAGAAATTAGAAATGGGAGAAAGTCTTCTTTAGAGCAAAATAATCATATGTTGTCTCAGAGGTAGAATTCAAGATTCTTGCTACACAAACTTATAAAATTACCTACAAAACCATGATCTCCTCTGCACTTCAGTGGTTTTTTTCACTTGATCAGTACAAAACACCTTTAGCTAATGCAAGACTTTTCATCAACAGTCGTTTGCTCTGAACATAACAGAAAATATGACAGATATTAAAAGCAATGAGTCTGTCCTTTCAAATTAGCATGTCGTGTATGGGACTGTCTGCTAGACCTACAGTCATAGTAGTTACACACAGAACCTATGCAATTTTTGGTAGTTCTATCCTCTGCCAGTGTACATTTGTAAGTTGAGGCCAATTGGGAAGGAAAGCTACAAAAATAACCTTTTCAGAAGAAATTCTGCAGACCTTTATACAATACAAATTGTCATTTTTATAGGGAGTTCGGCACTCAAGAGTAATGAAGCTATGTAAAATAATTAGCAAAGTGAGTTGGGTTTTTTCCACTACAATATCCAGAACCCATTTTTCCTTTTTGCGGTGTATGTATAATAGTTTCCAAAATATCCTGTCTGAAAGTAGTCTTCTGAAGTTTACTAGTTTCACTTAAAAACATTTCACAGTCCTTTAAGAAGCAGCACATAACAGATATTCATTCCATCCTAAGTAGCTGCACTTGCATTTTACACAGGTGCACAAGTAGTCCAGCCCCAGGAAAGGTTCTGCCCCAACACAGATAAAAATGTTTAGCTGTTGTATGGCCATTCCCCTAGCACAAGTTGAAAGCATATGCAGTGTCAAATCTTAGGCGAAAGAGGAATGAAGGCTACAAGGACACTGATGTGCCTTCTTGTCCCAGGCCATCTGCTGTGATTCCTTTGTAAGGTGAAAGCTTGGGTTATGTCTATTTACTGTGACAGTATAGTAGGCATGCTTGTGGCAAAGAAGAAAAGACTCCATTAGCATATATGCACAAGCCTGAGTGGCTCTAATTTTTCAGGTGAGGAGTCAATATCAATGAAGACATTCTGCCATTGGTACTGGTATGTTTTTATGCAATCCAACATTACTGGAAAACAAAGATATTTCTGTATCAACCTATGGAAACAGTACAGAGTCGACATTTTTATATTTCCCTTTACTATTTTGTCTACCAAAAAATAAAAAATCTCTTTCAATTCCATTCTATCTGGCATGCTAAAAAAATGTTGTCATGGATAAAAATTGTTTGGCACTGGGAATCTTAATTTAGCAGCATTAACTCTGCAATATAATTCTGTCAATGGACCAACTGAATTGACAGCAGGGTACTCACAATTCCACTTCATTTATGTATAATTACTGTACTGTACTGTGTTTCTTTAAATGGTAAAATAAAAAATTTCCTTAATGAATCTCCTAATTCTTACATACTCTTTTAAGAAGCACTTGTAAATATTCAGACAAGAGGATTTCCTGGAGATGCTCCATTAGAGCGAGACATTGGACAGGGCCAGTCATAGCACCTGGCTGCTTCCAACGCAGTCTTGGTAACTTTATCCTCATGTCATAGTTTTAGCTGGGATAGTTATTCTTCACTGTAGCTAGTACAGTGCTGCGTTTTAGACTTAGTAGGAAAATAATGAAATAACACACTGATGTTTTAGTTGTTGCTGGGTAGTGCTTGCACTAGTCAAGGACTTTTCCAGCTTCCCATGCTCTGCCAAGTGTACAAGAAGCCGGGAGGGGAGGGGATACAACCAAGAGAGCTGATGTGAATTGGCCAAAGGGTATTCCATATCATGTGATGTCATGCCCAGTATATTAACTGGGGGGAGTATGCCAGGGGAAGCAGTGATCGTGGCTCGGGGACTGGCGGTGTCAGTCAGCAGGTGGTGAGCGGTTGCAGCAATTATTGTTTGGGGTTTTTTTTCCTTCTTCCAAGGTTTCATCTCTCACTTGCTCATTATTTTCCTTTTCATTATTATTTTTATTATTATTTCTGTTTTATTTTAATTATTAAGCTGTTCTTATCTC
>WEKW01009058.1:0-18423 GCA_013389905.1 Sula dactylatra
CTCAAAGTAATATTTTGTTTATTTTTTTTTTAAACAAGTTTTATTTATTGAAATTTCTAGTATGGTTCATTATAGTTTTGAAATTAATTCTAATTTTTACAGTTTACAATTTCTCAGCTTTCCAGCAAGAACAGATATAGTTTTATTATTTTAGAGTTACTGAAGAGTATTAGATGGTGGCAACTACTGCACTTGCTACTGTTATTCCATTCCAGCATTTATTAATAAAAAAGGCCAATGACATTAACATTTAATGGTGTCTGTTATCAAATACAAAGGAAGCAGACATTAACACTAGATCTCAAAATTTCATCTTCTTTTCAATTAAACAATGGAATTTTCAATATGTTAATTCACAGGGCATGAGACACAGTTTCTTCCTGATTAAAAAAAATATCCTGGGAAATTTCAGCCTCATTCACAGTCAGCCAAAGCCAATTGAAAGAACTGGTAAGGACTAGCCACTTGATCAGGTCATCAATGAAGGTTTAGCTCTACATGATGTTATTTGTAGGTCTTGGTGAAGACAGATTACTATGATAAAGTATCAATTTCTGATGGCATATTTTGAGATAGTATAGGCTTACATGTGACATTATGTTGTGACCTGTTTTCTATTCAAATAGTAGAACTGAAGCCTTTCTGTTTTCTGCCTAGACTTTAAAATTGCTGCCTTTAAAATTAGCTAACTAGGTGTTCACATTTCTAAATGAATAATGTTAAAAAATAGATCAGTGCAAAGCTTTGTATATAAAATCCAAAATACTAATTTCTAAGGACTTGCATATTAAATACAAACTTTATATGACATTTGAAAGAATATTCCAGTTTTGTTCTCAACTGGAGTTCTTAAAAACAAGAAAACAAACAAAAGCCATCCAATATAATAAATCTCACTAGACAGGTATATCTCCAAAACAGAGGCTTCAAATATGAATTTTTCAATCTCTGAGAAAAATATGACTTTTTTTTTTTTTGTTTGGTAACATGTCTCTCAGGATTCCCTATCATTAGCAACTGGGTGTTGCTAAAAAATATGCATTAAGAAAAATGGACTAGCTCAGTGATACTACAGTTATTGTAAATATAATGCTACAAGTTTAGTTCTTTTTATTCGTTTCTAGCCCTTGGGTCAGACAAACAGATTTATATTTCTTCTGCTGATTAATCACTACAATTCAGATATTGAGAGTGAAATCATTATATATTAAAAACCCATTTTATTTCCTTAGATCAGGCAATTTCAACTACTGAAGAATGTCATACACCCATGTTGAGCCAGCAGTGAAACAAAAGTTTTTTTGAAAGTGACTAAATTGGCCTAGAAGAACCAGACAATTTTTGAGAATCTGAGATTATGTCAAACTGAGATTTGAAAACATTAGCATGTGGGAATTAAAATGTCATCCTTTTTTCCTCCTACTATCTCTCATCTAAATCCTCATAATCACAGGAAATTATGAAAAAAAAAATATTAGGACAGAAGGAACATAAAACAAATCCTACAAATCACGAAGTGCTAAACATTTTCCTCCAGCCCATAAGAAATTTAAGAAATATATTGCAAGCAACAACAACATCAAATACATTGTATGGAACAGGAGGGATCAAGACCACTGTTGATGTCCTATGTCTCTGCATCACCAGGAAATTAATTTATATAAATATGTAAATGATCCTGTGATAATATAATATGTTATTCAGGTAAGCAAGATACCAAACCAAACCAATTATCAACATCAAATAAATAAGATCTCAAGAACCCTCTAAATAACCTT
Organism: Sula dactylatra; assembly: GCA_013389905.1. NCBI lineage: Eukaryota > Metazoa > Chordata > Aves > Suliformes > Sulidae > Sula > Sula dactylatra. The sequence goes on from WEKW01009058.1 coordinate 1,779, forward strand.
GTAGTTGTTCTTGAGGGAGGGGTCTTTCTTGATTTTACTTCATATTTGGTGTTGGTTAATTATAAGCAAGAGATGTTGCATGCAAATGGAGAACCTCTGGAGAATCAGTGCACTATCAGTAACAGTGCATCCTTACACTTGGCTATTAAGGCAAAAAGTACCCCAGAAATGAATCTGAAAAAAACCTTCTTCTGTTTCCTATGGTAACTATTGGAACTGTTGAAACAAGGAAGTCATACAAAATGTTGGAGACAAAATATATACAATCATTAAAATAAAAATATTTCTTTGGGCTACAGTCAGGTTTGATATCAAAAAGTGCTTATCTGAACTTTATAATTCTAGGATCATCAGAATCTCCTCCATAAATTTTCATAGAATCATACAATTATAGAATAGTTTGGGTTGGGAGGGACCTTTAAAAGTCATCCAGTCCAACTCTCCTGCAATAAGCAAGGACATCTTCAACTAGATCAGGTTGCTCAGAGCCCTGTGCCAATCCACCATCTCTTTGGGCAACCTGTTCCACCATTGTGGGTGTAACAATCTTTTAAAAAATTATTTAAGATTAATTATAACATTTTAATATTCTATGTTAATTATGTTTTGTATATGTGTATGCAATATATATTATTATTGTATTTATGTTCATGCATAAATATAATTTCTTTTTTATTTCTTTGATTCAACAATCAAAACATATATGTTATTATATGTTAATAGTAATTATATGTTAAACAAAAATTTAATATTAATTGTAACAGTAACAACTGTTACACCACTGTAACACCAGTGTTTCATCACCATCATTGTAAAAAATGTCTTCTTTATATCTAGTCTAAATGTACCCTCTTTTAGTTTAAAACCATTACCCCTTGTCCTGTCACAGCAGGCCCTGTTAAAAAGTCTGTCCCGATCTTTCCTACAAGCCCCCCTGAAGTACTGAAAGGCTGCAATAAGGTCTCCCCAGAGCCTTCTCTTCTCCAGGCTAAAGAAGCCCAACTCTCTCAGCTTTTTCTCATAGGAGAGGTGCTCCGTCCCCTGATCATTTTTGATCCAGGCCCTGCTGTGGACCCGCTCCACCAGGTCCATGTCTTTCCTGTGCAGAGGACTCCAGAGCTGGATGCAGTACTCCAGGTGGGGTCTCATCAGAGCAGAGCAGAGGGGCAGAATCACCTCCCTCGACCTGCTGGACATATTTCTTTTGATGCAGCCCAGATAGTATTTTACCAAATTCTAACTGAAAGCAATTAAATTAATTGTCCCCACAGTCCTGCATATAGGCTTATCTGAAAATGTACTTCTTGATTGTAAATATTTTTTTCTTATTCTGTCTGGAAATATATTCTTAATCAATTTATAGCTGTTTGCTTTGCACTAGCATTATCTTTCAATTTAATTAGTCCTTTCTCACTTCTTCCAAAGCCCCAAATGTTTAGCTTAACAAAATCGAATGACTCCTCATATAAACAAGTCAAGTCCTTTAACCTCTTTTCATAAGCTTGGTTTTCCATTACTGTAATTATTTTGGCATTTCTCTGAACCCATTTCAATTCAAGTTCATTAATGTAGGTAACCAGAACTGTACGTTACATTCTGTATGAAGTCTTTACTTTTTAAAGTGTTATGAATATAGAAGTGGGTTTCTTTCGTATCTGTCTTTTCTGTTGCTTCCGGGAAGTGTGAAGCTTTTTTAAAAGGTTTGTTATACTGTTAGTTCAAAACCATCTTGCAGGATTTGAGACAGGAAAATAAGTGGTAGTCTTAAATTAAAGCAAAGGACACCTAGGTTCACCTAAAGGAAAACACTGTAATGCAACATTAGAGTAAATGGCGTAGAGGAGGCTGTGGAAGAGAAGAATTTAAAGAACAGCTTACACAAGTATCTGTCAGTAATACTTTAATTTATCTGCTTGTTTGTGGGAGAATAGACTACCTGACCTGTTAAAGACCCTTTCGTTGTTAAGGCTCTGTAATAAAATATATTTCTATATCATCTTAGTAAATGTTTATGAATCATCTGTCTTACTATTTACAGCAGCAAATACTATTCTTAATTTTGAAGTAAATTCTATTGCAAATTATTCTTCTCAGTCCTTGAGAAACTGGGGTGAAATTATCTATGCTTAATCTGAAAGATATACTGTGACAAGTGCCCACAACTGTATTTTTCTGTTATAAACATGATAATCAGATTCCTGACTTCACAGGAATTTCCATCCATACATCTCTTTGTTAATATATAATTCTTCTAGCATTTGTAATACATGTGATCTAATGAGGGAGAGAATCCCTCCCCTTGTTTGATGTATGGACTGTGCCCCTGTTCATATAGGCCCGGAGCTGTCCAGTGACCTGGTTTCAGCTAGGATACAGTTAATTTTCTTCATAGTAGCTAGTATGGGGCTGTGTTTTGGATTTGTGCTAAAAACAGTGTTTATATTGTGGAGATGTTTTAGTTGTTGCTAAGCAGTGCTTACACTAGTCAAGGACTTTTTTAGCTTCCCATGCCCTGCCAGATGCACAAGAAGCTGGGAGGGGACACAGCGAGGACAGCTGACCCAAACTGACCAAAGGGATATCCCACACCATATGACGTCATGCTCAGCATATAAAGCTGGGGAAAGAAGAAGGAAGGGGGGGAGGTTTAGAGTGATGGCATTTGTCTTCCCAAGTAACTGTTATGCTTGATGGAGCCCTGCTTTCCTGGAGATGACTGAGCACCTGCCTGCCTATGGGAAGCAGTGAACGAATTCCTTGTTTTGCTTTGCTTGCATGCGTGTCTTTTGCTATACCTATTAAACTGTCTTTATCTCAACCCACAAGTTTTCTCACTTTTACTCTTCTGATTCTCACCCTCATCCCACCGGGGAGGAGTGAGCAACGGGGAATCTGTGTGGTGCTTAGTTGCTGACTGGGGCTAAACCATGACACCTGGGCACACCGTGATAGATGTTCCTATCACTGCTCCAGAACCTTTTCCACAGAGCTGTTCCATTCCTTCACCCTCTTTGGGTCATCTGAAGGGCAACCCTGCCCTCAAGCATATCAACTGATCACCTCAGTTTGATGTCATCTGCAAATCTAATGAGCATACTCTCCATTACGACCTCTAGTTTGCTGATGAAGGCTTTAAACATAAGAGGATCTGAGATAGACTACTGTGGTACAACTTTTATTAGAAGTGTCTTAGTAGAGTACAACCCATTATCATCTGGGTCCAACCATCAAAATATATTTTTGCTCATCTAATTGTTCACTCAACCACTGTAATATCCTAATTTGTCCACAGGAACTTTATGGGAGAGAATATCAAAAACATTGCTGAAGTCAAGGTATTGGACATGCACTCCTATCTCCTCATCTACTTATCCAGTCATTTTATCATAGAAGGCAATCAAGTCAGTCAGGTACAATATGCTTTCGGTAAATCCCTGTTGTCTGCTCCCAGTCATCTTCTCCTGCTTCCTGGGCTTTAAGGATACTCACACATGTACAATGATTTCTTCAGGGATGAAAGTGGGACTGGCTGTCCTGTAGTTGCCCAGATAGACCTTCTGGCCTCTTTTGAAGCTGACTGTGAACATTTGTTTTGTTCTATTTGTAAGAAATGTCTTCCAATCTTCATAATTTTTCAGAGATAATGGAGAGTGGTCTTGTGAGGACATTGGCCATCTCTGCTTTGGGTGCGGTCTGTCAGGTCCCTTGAACCTTCAATTAATTGATGACTGGATCTCATACACTGCTGCTGTCTTTCCTCCTTGAACCCTGCCTCCAGGCACAGATTTCAGATAATTGCTCCAATTCTGTTAATTCTAAAATCAAATTTTTTTTATAGAACATTTGCAGTCATGAAGTATACTCATTACCAAAATACTTAATCCAGTACAGGACTCCTAGCCTGGAAGTTCCCCAGACTTTTAATTTTAGTCACCAAAGCATGCTCTGTGGTATGTTCTAAAGTGTCATAATCCCAAGATTAGAAGGTTTTTCTTGCTCATGAATCCCTCTGCTTCAGGAGGAAGATTTTTACTTGCAGCATGTCGTATCCTGGTAACCACAGGTATAAGTTCATTCTGTTATATTCTTACAGCCTTAGTCAAGTACCTGAGACCCCTAATTTCTGTCTCAGTTTTCCAAGCCCCTTGTTATTGTTCAAAAAAATTTTCTGATAACAACTGAGGCTCCAAGTGGGTGATGATGAAGTAATTCTCATTAGTTGTTTCTGTTCTCAGTGAAAGAGACGGACATGTTACATAAGAGGACTTAATGGCACCAAAAATCCCCGGTGTAAGTTCCATAGACTCTTGGGGAGAAAGGAGGAACATAAATGAACAAGATGTCTTTTGACTGTCTGGGAAATTATGAGATTATGTTAAGTGGATTTCTTCCTTTCAAGGCAGCAAATAGAATTTCATTGACACATTGCCAGGATTAGACATGTCTTGCTACCATTTGCTGTATTCACTTCTCTTATGCCCTTGCTTTTACTTGTAATTTTTTGAGTATTGGCTCATGATATTCTTTTTGTTAGAGCTAAGGTTGAAAAAGCTTTGAACATTTAAATGTTTTCTGTCTCATTCAGTAACTCACCTCATAAAGGAACGCCTCAGCATTTCCTTTAATTTCTTTTTAATTTGTACTGTGCTTAGAGAACATTTTATGTCTATTAATATTCTCTGCTACTTTTACCTCCTTAGGTTTTCTGAATTTGCATCTTATGTGCTTTTTTTTTACTAGAGCATTTTGTTATGTTACTCTTTTCACTTTTTCTGTGATTGCCTTTTGCTTTTCAGATTATTAAAGAATTTTTCATTTAACTACATTGGTTTCTGACCTCCTAATTTTACCATTTCTTTGTATGTGGATAGTTTACCTCAAAGCTTTTAATATTGTCTTTTTTAGAAATATCACTTGTTCTACCCTTTTTCCTTTAGATTACTTTCTTCACAAACGAGTTCTCAGGCTTGTTTAAGTCCACTTTCTGGAAGTACAAGAAATGCTTTTTTTTTATTTTCTTCAGAACTGTGAAGTTTATAGGTTTTGATCCCTTTTGCTTACTTTTCTCTCTCCCTTTAAGTTTGAAATGATTATGCAGAATTAACTCTAAAAAATTTGTGAGGTGATTCTCGTAATTTTTGCAATAAAATGTCATCCCCAATGTGTTCCAAGAACTCACTTGATACTTTCAGTCCTGTGATAGTACTTTTTCAACATGTATGGGATAGTTAAAGTCTTTCCAACTGGATTGCTTTTCAATCAATAGTTGGTGCTTCTCTTCTGCTTAATTTGACTTCACAATTTTCATTTGAACTTCAAAATTTTCCAAATGAACTTCCTGGTTGTTCAAAACCAGGAAGTTAGAAAGCTTGGTTGGCATTTCTACTGCTGATATTTTCCCTATAGTTCCTGCTGCATTTCCTGTGTTTGTATTTCCTTTACCTCCATGCTGGGCCAGTTTATACTAGACTTAATGTCTTGACACAAACAGACAAAATAATATTAAGCACAACATATTAAACACAATAAAAATACATATAGAAACTACAAAATATTCCTCAACTTTCCAGAAAGCATTCCTTATTACCATGTGTAGAGTAAAACAGATTACCAGAAGACTTCAAGGTGTTACTAAAAAGCACGTTGAAGGAATTTGTAGTCATGTACGATTTTGGAGTAAGTGGCTTTACAAGCACCACCACAGTTACTGCCTATTATGGTCACTAAGGCTTCCACAGTTCTTTGCATTCTTTCTCCTTAAAAATACATCACTGACATATATAATCTTTACAGAGAATTTCATATATTCCAAGTTTTTGCACTGTAGATTTATTGGTAGTGTTCCATTAAAGATTAAAGAGAACCAACTGATGTACCTAAATACATGACTCCTGTAGATTTTAAATACCTGTAGGCCGTTAACTCCTTGTGCTCTTCAGCTCTCATTCTAGGATAGCACAATTATTTACTGGGCTGTATCTGCCAGGCCAGTAGAAGTATCCTAGATAGTCTAGTGCATCGAGAATGGCACTAGATGCCAACTCTTAAGTGACTGAGTTACACTCATTTTTTCAGGTTATATTACAACTGTTCTCCTTTTAGCTAACATGCATTGCTTATATATCAAAATTTTTTTAAAACTCCTGCAATTATCTTTCACATTTCTGGACAGTTGCTGTGTTTTCTCTTAGTTTCTTTCAGTTGTCCATTCATCAGTGAGCAGTCATTCAGGGAAAAAAAGAAAAAAAAAAAAGAAAAATATTGTTTCTTAGACACTTTTGCTATATACTGAGTTTTAAGTTCAGCATTGTGCCTTTATGCATGTGAACACAAGAAGTGTCCCATGGATTAGGAAGTAGCAGAAGGAGATGCTAATTCAGGAGAGCATGTAAGTCTGGCCACTTTCCTTGGTCCATCTCCTTTTAACACCCCCAGCATCTACAACTGTTAGAACAGGGATTCTGAAAGGAATGACTGTGCCTAATCCCTTTATCATCTGTTCATGGACTTGTTGTTAATAAACCTGCTGATATCTCCACAACCTCCTGTGGTAATAAATTCTGCAAGTTCACAATCTGCTAGGAAGAAAAAAATCTTTCTCATATTTGTTCTCAACTGTCTGTCACAAGTTTCAGTCAGTGCAATAAGTTCTGGTACTGCGTGTTTTGATAAATTATGATTCTTCGTTCTTCTTATCTACCACCTTCATGTTTTCAGAAGTCCTGATCCCTCAGCCACCTTCTCTCCAAATTTAAGAATATCAGATATTTTTTCTGTCTTGTGAAGTGGTACTTCCACACTCTTGTTTGCTACTTTCCTCTTTACCTTCTATAACTCCATTCTACTCCATTTCATCCCTCTTGAGATGCATAGACCAGATCTGCATGCAGCACCCAATGAACCAGCCCAACAAGCTTTTTTTATAGTGGTAAAGTGTGGCTCTCTCTTTTGTTGTCTCTTTCTGAGGATGCACAACATTTTGCTACCTTTCTTTGTCAGTATGGGTATTAAGACAATGACTTTAAAGAACCTTAGGATCTCTTACCTGAGCTGTAACTACCAGGCATAACTGACAGAGTCCTATGAGATACTTTGGAAACTACACTTTGAAGTAGGGATACATGCCAGTTATGGATTGCAAGAAAGAACTATGTGCAGGAAAAAAAAAGCTTGATGTTAATTTATTAACAGTGTTTAACATTCTTAGAACTTGTGAACAAATGTTATTACTGGAGTTGCTGCTTAGAGTTATATTTCCTGGTGCTTTCCAGACACTACATATGTTGATCTGTTTGCTTAAGCCTAATTTCAAGGGGGAGAAACATACAGACATATGTAAGTCTAATAGTAAAAGAAGTTGAGCATTGGGAAGTGTTTAAGTGTCTGAATATGCATTCTTGTAAGTAAGTAAGTGTGTGATGGTCATATAAGGATAATTTAAGGTTACAAAGATCTGCTATTAAAACTTCAATGAAATGAGTCTGGAAAGATCATGCATCTGTCATATGGTGTGCATGTGAAATCCTTGCCGAGTGGCATGCTGGAAATGAAATATATTAACAATGTGTTTCAGAAAGAAAAATGGGACAAAAGCTAAGTGAAATGTGGGGTAAAGCCAGAAAAGGACCCTTCTGCATTAATATCTTCAAAATAACATGTGGAGGATTGGTACTTTGACAAAGAAATGTATGCTTCCCATAGATTCATTCTCTGATAAGCTAATGTTTTGAGGTAAAAAGAAGTCTTTGCTTTTACTGATCTCTGTGATATGGGAGAAGAGTGTTCAGTTCAGCTAAAAGAAAATGCTATGGAATATTATTATATCAGGTAATTATTTTTAATTTTTTTTTCCTCAGAACAAATTAGCAATAAATATAGTAAAATAGTAATGTTTACTTTTACAGACATTCAGAAAATGTTCATGAAAATTAAATCTTTACAGAACATTTTTGCATCTGGGAAACCTTTTAATAAAACTTCTGATCAACGAAAATGCTGACTACTTCTAGTACATTGGACATGAGCTGGCAATGTGTGCTTGCAGCCCAGAAAGCCAGTTGTATTCTGGGCTGCATCAAAAGCAGCGTGGCCAGCAGGTTGAGGGAGGTGATTCTGCCCCTCTACTCCACTCTCGTGAGACCCCACCTGGAGTGCTGCATCCAGCTCTGGGGTCCCCAGCACAGGAAAAACATGGACCTGTTAGAGTGGGTCCAGAGGAGGGTCATGAAATTGATCAGTGGGCTGGAGCACCTCTCGTCTGAAGAAAGGCTGAGAGAATTGAGGGTTTTCAGCCTGGCGAAGAGAAGGCTCCAGGGACACCTTATTGTGACCTTTCAATATATGAAGGAGGCTTACAAGAAAGACAGAGAGATACTGAGGCCTGTAGTGACAGGACAAGGGGCGATGGTTTTAAACTGAAAGAGAGCAGATTTAGTTTGGACAGAAGGAAGAAATTGTATAGAATTAGGGTGGTGAGACACTAGAACACATTGCCCAGAGAAGTTGCGGAAGCCCTATGGGAAGTCTTCAAAGTCAGGCTGGATGGGGCTTTAAGCAACCTGATCTAGTGAAAGATGCCTTTGCCCACAGCATGGGGGTTGGACTAGATGATCTTTGAAGGTCCCTTCCAACCCAAACCATTCTATAAGGCACAGATTAGGAAGAGACTGAATAGGAAATCCTAAATGAAGTCTTCGGGACAAGTAGTGGAACTTTAAAAATAAAACTTTTCTAACTTGCTGAAGCAATGATGAATGTGAAATTGTTAAAGATAATAATCTGAAAACGATTCTAATGATCATATAGAACTGAAAGTTATCGCTCATTTTGTGGGCTACAATGATTATATATCCATGGTGAAGTAATGCATAATTCACCGACATCAAGTGCTGGCAACGTATTGATCTTAGAAAGTCAGGAAGTCTGATGTATGAAATACAGAACTACTGAAGTTTGGGGGTAAAAGATCAGTTTGTGATCAAACTTGATTAATAGAGCCATTTTTTTTAAATACAAAAGCATTTATTCTAATGAGTGTAGACTTAATGAATTAATATCCTTTGGCAACGTGCCAGCCGGAAATGGAGAGACAGGTAAGATCATGCCAAATTAATTGTCCTTTCTTTCTGAGACAGGGAAATAAAAAGTAAGGTGTCATTTTTAGTAAAATGGAAACTGAGGATCACCAAAGGTTGTTTTGGTTTTTTGTTTTATTTTGTTTTGCAAGATATTCAGACAGCTGTGGCTCTCCATTGTTGAAATAAAAACTCCTATATTCAGAACCAAAAAAAAAATCCATTATGTCAACAGAAGGAAAATATGTGTTGTAAAAAATTACAACAGAATTTGAAGAATCTACAAATAAGAAATTAATTAATATATTATGGACAAACAGAACAACTGTCAAAAACAGAGCAAAAATAAGTTGCTTGTACTTTAAAATGTTCCAATATTCTCTGCCATGGTGTGGAACAGTATAGAATAGATGGTCCAGAAAAGAGGTTGCTGTATGTTTTAATTAGATATAGAACCAGAATACAAAGGGAGTGCACACCCAGATCTACAACCATGAAACGTTCCTTAAGTTACATCTATCGTGTAAAATAAAAAGAACCAATATTAATTCCTGGCTCTGAAATCAAGGAGTATGGACTTGTTTACATCAAAACTATGTTCCTTTAGTGGTAGACATAGAATTAGTCTAGACATAGGCCCTGGATTTTGACTGTCACTGAAGTCAAAGGTCTGGGTAAGTTACAAAGTAAACTTCACCATTTTGGTTGTGTTTGTTTCTTTCTCCACACAGTTTTAATTTGGAAGCATGAAACCAGTATCCTCATTTCTTTCAGACTTCCACTTGTCATGACAGATGGGAGGTGTCACTGGAGATGAGGACATTTGTAGAACAGCTTCATGACCCAAATATGACTCATAGTCGCTTGTTGCATATAGAGAAATGGCCACATATGATAGTTTTTTTAGAAATCTGGCCTTATCACTTCACAAATGCTACTTCACTTACTGTCATGGTTTTCACCCTCACATTCCCTATTTTCTGTTGGTGTCCAAAAAGCCATCATTAACACCAATGAGATTCAACGAGACTGGTTAAATAGAAGCGAGAGAAAAATTTGAGTTATTTTGTACTCTTTGTGTTTGCAATAGAGTGGTTTAAGAAAACAAAAAAAATGCTATTTTCACTTTGATCTCTGAGCTATTTTTCATGTACAAGTCAGGACAGAAGTGGTTACTGGCAAAAAATTCCAATCTGGATTCTTATGTTCCTGATACATTTATGAATATTAGCAGTTATGTAGGAAATACTACTTCACTCTTTCAAACTTTATAGGCCTATTTTTCTCCTCAATCAGATTAAAATTTCTCAACACAATTGTGGAAGGGAATTGAACTCATAATATTTACATTTGCACACCATTTCTGCTTTCATTAACAGAAAGGTATTTTAACTATAGGCCTATATATTATATCATCTATCCATATATAGTTACCTGAAATATAAGGAGGGTGGAAAACTGGAAATTTAAGTATGTTCTCAGAATAATTTTCTGAGCTGCTGTCTGCAAAAAACCCCAACAACCCACTTGATAACTTCAAAGTGAAAGAACATGGTGAAGGTTATATTAACACCCAAGTATGACTTTTTTTTCAATAGAAGCAATAAACTATCTGCCACAAAGAAAAGTTAATCAACAGGGAAGAACACTCTTCCCTTACTGGAAAATAGAACTGCAGCTTTTTGATAAACTGATTAAATTAAATTGGAGAAAAATATATATCCCTTGTGTATCGCTTGCCTAAAATGCATTATGCTTTAATTAATTGCTAACATCTAAGGAGGAGAATTTTTGTTTTTGAATATGCCACCAAAATAGAAAAAGGCACTTATTTTCTCTTCAATGATGCCTGCACCAATGCAGCTACAACTTCTGCTTTGCTCCTCATGGTAAATTAATCTACGATGCTCTTTGCTCCTACATCTAGACTGTTCCCAGTCCCTAAGATGGCACATTGCTAATAAGTTTAAATCTCCTTGTGCTACACTAAAATGCTTTCTGCAGAAGGCATTGTCCTCCAGGACAGAAGAGATCTGATCCAGACAAGAAGGTCTAAAACCAACAGAGAATCAATTAGCAGAAACCTGAGGAGAGGAACTGTGAACAGAATTCATAGCAGGAGATTCAATGTGCATGGTAACATCAGGATCTTGTCTCCTATCTAGTTAGTCTTCTAACTACATTTGTGCTGCCTTAGCCCGGTTTCTGTCTGCATTCAGGCTGGGGGATGAAGGGATTGAGAGCAGCCCTGTAGAGAAGGACTTGGGGGTACTGGTGTATGAAAAGCTGGACATGAGCCAACAATGTGTGCTTGCAGCCCAGAAAGCCAACCGTATCCTGGGCTGCATCAAAAGCAGCATGGCCAGCAGGTCGAGGGAGGTGATTCTGTCCCTCTGCTCTGCTCTGGTGAGACCCCACCTGCAGTGCTGTGTCCAGCTCTGGAGCCATCAGCACAAGAAGGGCATGGACCTATTGGAGCGAGTCCAGAGGAGGGCCACAAAAATAATCCGAGGGCTGGATCACCTCTCCTATGAGGACAGGCTGAGAAAGTTGGGGTTGTTCAGCCTGGAGAAGAGAAGGCTGCCGGGACACCTTATTGCAGCCTTTCAGTACTTAAAGGGGGATTAAAGGAAAGATAGGGGCAATCTCTTTAGAAAGGCTTGTTGTGTCAGGACAAGGGGCAATGTTTTTAAACTAAAGGAGGGTAGATTTAGACTAGATACAAGGCAAAAAAATTCTTACAATGAGGGTGGTGAAACACTAGAACAGGTTGCCCAGAGAGGTGGTAGATGCCCCATCCCTGGAAACATTCCAGGTCAGGTTGGACGGGGCTCTGAGCAGCCTGATCTGGTTGAAGATGTCCCTGCTTAGTGCAGGGGGTTGGACTGGGTGACCTTTAAAGGTTCCTTCCAACCCAAACCATTCGATGATTCTATGATTTGTAAGGACTACAGCTTACATTTTCATGCCAGCAAGTCCCTGGAAGAGTGGGTTAAAAAAATCTGGCATACCAAGTCCTTGGTGATAGATTCTCTGAAAAAGTGGTCTGGAGGACAACCAGAACAAGAAGCCAGTCTGAGAAGCATTGGGAAATATGATCACATCATCAGTATAAAGGAAATCCTGGAGCACTACATAGATAGCTAATTTAGAGGTCTATAGCAACATCAGCAACCACAGATCATCTGATGCTGGTAGTAATGGCAAGGTAATCTGTGAGGCTACATGGAAATATGTTTTGCATTAGCCATCTATACAGTTGTCCCTTTGCACTTTATAGATGTGGTATGTATCTAGCACTGGCAACACTTTGTAGATTTTGCTGCTAGTAAATGTGCAATTATTATACATGATGTTAGAACCATAATGCATCTAACACTATTAACACCAATCTAACACTGTCATTCCCTCTTTGTGCTGCACCATTCAGATATATAGATGAACCCAATGAGGAAATAACAACAAATTGTATCAGATAAGGAAATACCAGAATAAACCCAACACAAATCTGGACAAACACCTAAAAGCCAAGAGAAATAGTAATATTGACTATGTAGATGAGGAAGAAAAGGGATAGTCAGTAAATTTACTGCCAACATAGTTCTTTATTTACCAATATAAAAGGATGAGGAACGGTTGTAGGATGAAGTAGAATCCTTAATACATAATCAGTATTGGAGCTTAGTTGGTGTGATGAAGAATAATGGACAGATTTATCCCACTTAATTTTAAGAATAAATGAATTTCCCAAACTACCTGTATCTAGTGCCATTGAAGGCACCCTGCTATATGTGAGATAGCAGCACTGGGCTGGTAAACATGACTTAGGAACTACCCTGCCCTTCTGAGGCAGCAGCTGAAGGTCAGCAGGCGAAGACATCAGAATTAATACTAGATTGATTACTTATTCTTCTGCAGCTGACTTGTGCATTGGTGTTGTGGTTTAGCCCCAGTCAGCAACTAAGCACCACACAGCCGCTCGCTCACTCCCCCCACCCCTGTGAGCTGGGGAGAGAATCGGAAGAGCAAAAAACAAGAAAACCCTTGGGTTGAGATAAGAACAGTTTAATAATTAAAATAAAATAGTAAGAATAGTAATGATGATGATGATGATAATAATAATAATAATAATATAATACAAAGGAATAATGAGAGAGAATAAAACGAAACCCAGGGAATAAAGGGAAAAGGGAAAAAAAACCACAAGAGCTGCAACCGCTCACCACCCGCTGACCAACACCGCCAGTCCCCGAGCCGCGATCGCGCCTTCCCCCGGCCAACTCCCCCTAGTTAATATACTGGGCATGATGTCACATGATATGGAATACCCTTTGGCCAATTCAGATCAGCTCTCTTGGTTGTATCCCCTCCCCTCCCGGCTTCTTGTGCACCTGGCAGAGCATGGGAAGCTGCAAAAGTCCTTGACCAGTGTAAGCGCTACCTAGCAACAACTAAAACATCAGTGTGTTATCACATTATTTTCATACCAAGTCTAGAACACAGCACTATACTAGCTACAGTGAAGAAAATTAACTATCCCAGCTAAAACTATGACAATTGGACAGCAATGGATGAGGCTCATACACTTAGGCATTTATAATGTAGTTATCCGTTATTAAGTATTATATGAGCTAGGTGCCTGCAATCCTACTGTTACTGGAGATCTAGTCAATGTACTGATATACTAATTCAGTCCCTTATAAATATACACCTCTTGCCATTTGAAGTAGTGACCAAGGGTGTCTGAGACACCTGTGCAGAGATGGCAGAAATAACAAGACAGCTAGCAAAAGATCTGGTAGATTACATGAGTATATCGTAAAGAGAAGCACCACTTCTTCCATTTACACAAGCGAGTCATGCTGAGTGGAGCCTGAAGATCTAGTCAGCTGAACAAATGCATCTTAGACATTTCTGGGACTATTTCCATGTATGTAGATATAACCAGACTTTGGGGTTCAAAATGCATGAATGATCTTTTTATATACTGAAAGGAGAAATGGAGGATAAAAATAAGGTTTTTATAGGCTTAACTGAAATCACTAGGGAGAAATATTGGAAATTTGGAAGTAGGAGTAACTTGGATAAGAATAATTTTGAAATAAAAGAATTCCTCATCCTTATAAAGGAAAGAAAGCAAAAGCAAACTAATGACAATGGACAACAGACTTTTGTAGACTCAGAGGATCTCTGGGAAGCAAGGTCCCATAGGAAGGAATTCTAAGGAATAAGATGTTTTAGAGAACTGGTGATTCCTTAACAAAACAATATTAGGGAACAAAGACGAAGAATTGCTGTGAAGAAGAATTACAGGAATGTAATGTGTTTAGATGGAGTAAAATGTAGGATCTTGCATGACCTTAAACTAAAAAAAAAAAGAAGGTGCACAGAAATTAGATAGTAGGCTAAATTACTAAAGGAATAGAGTTGCTAAATAGACATAATGAAAGGATAAGAATTACTAATTGAAGAGTTGCAAAATATTAGCAAAATCAGAAAGGCACAAAATGAGGTACCTCAAGCCAAGGACATCACAAGAGAACCGAAAGGGAATTCTTAGTGTATTAGAAGAAAAAAAACCCAAAAAAACAGGAAAAGCGATATTTCATTACACAGTGAAGAAGCAAAGCTATTGAAGATTATGCTGAATGGCTGAAATATTGAATGAGTTTTTACTTTTCTTGAGACTATTCTCAACTGTGATCAGATAGCTAAAATAGTGAGGAGTTTGAACTATGCATACAAAAAAAAATTGGTAAGAAAATGCTCTGTTAAGTTTAAAAACCTCAAATCATCGAAATGTGATTAATTCACCCTTGGGTACTAAGAGAACTAAATAAAATAATTAGAGTTATCAGGAAGTATTCAAAGAGAAAAGGAGGAATACTGAAGGATAAACCTAGTGCTATTCTAGAAAAGATATAAAGGACAGCTAACGAGAACCCGAGTAACATAAAACAATGTCAAACTTAATTTTCTCCTACAAAAAACACAAAAGAGTTTTCAGGAAAATAAGAAGAAAGATGTACTTTATATTTTGAGCTTATTGGGATTCTGACAGTGTTTCTTGTACATGATGTAAGATATGGAATTTACAGAAATATATTTTAAATGAAACTTTTAAAAGAGTATAAAACTGGGTAACTACTTAGGGTGGTTATTGTTGAGATGTTGCCCAGGTCTTCTCAGTAGGACACAATCTAGTAGTTATAGTAATTTGCAGCATTAGCAATATCATGCTGTTGTGAGGAAACAAATATTCAGCTGATACATATACAAATACAAATATTATTTCAAAATTTATCCTATATGAAGAATGGACTGAATACCTGAAGAATGCTGAAGGCCAACAATATGAAAATGTCTTTAGGAAAAGAAAAAGAATGATCAATAGAATCTTAGGAAACAAAAGACCAAAAGGAGACCTAACAGGTTTAAAATGAATGAAAGAGCTGTTAAAATAGGAGGAATTAATTATTTTCCATGTTCAAAGAAGATAGAGGTTTCTGTTAAAATCAATCACTCCAAGAGGTATTTAGTTTTCACATTTAAGTGAAACATCCTAATCAAAACTCTAGTTAATCAGTAAATTAGCTTGCCCAGGGATGCTGTAGCGTATCCTGCAGGAGACTTGCACATACATAATAAAACGGAATAGATAAATTTCTCATAGGAATAGTTCAGATATAGCTGATAGCGGATTTAGAGGCAAGGATACATCCTAGATCTCATTCATGCATTGTTTTCCATTCCTTGTGTCTGCAAAGTAGATATTCTTGTGTGCCTCAGTTTACCTTAAGTAATTGGTTGGAACAAGATTTACTAAAGCAATGTTACAGAGATGAATTGTATATTGCTAAACTTCTTTGACACCTCAGATGAAAACTGCTGCATAAGGGCAAAATATTATATTGTATTACTAACTCCATGTATCACAGACATTTTGGGATGAAAGCAAACTGTAAACAAGGTCATCAGACTGATAATCTTTGCCGACCTTTCTCCACTCTGTCAGCCTTATTTAGAATTTACTCAGTGTGTGCATTTGGGACTGCTGAGTTTCAAGAACAGTTCAAAATAGTCTTGCTGCTCCACAGTAGGTGCTTGTTGCACTGTAAATCTTCTTAAATATTATTGAAGAAAAGGACAACAGTTTGTCTATTTGAGTGTTAGATTTTCCACTGAAGACTAACAGCTTCCAAAATGGTTTAAAACAAAAAGAAGATAAAAAATAGCATCACTGAGAATAAAAATGTATGACTAGTTTTCTTATAACTTCTGAGCAGATAAAAGCTATGCAAGTGTAGCAGATAATATTTATTCACGAGAAGTTTGTTGGATAATGTAGAATCATGAATAACATTGAAACAGAAATCTTACTTGAGGATATTCTAATGGAAAATATTCTCTTATATGTTCTTTCTACATAAACTTTTAGAAAGAAGGAAGACATTTCAGTTATTCAATTAGAATTAGTACATATTTGTAATGCTTTTGTTTTCAAATTAAACATTCAGTAGTATGAATCCAATATAAACAGTAGCAGATGGAGCAAGAAGTTGCTATGACCT
>WEKW01009058.1:20056-41158 GCA_013389905.1 Sula dactylatra
GAAAAAAGGCTATATTGTTTCAAATTGCAATCTCTTTGAATATATTTTTTGCCTTTACCATACTATGAACTTCTAAGACATAAAGGCACATAATACAATATTTTTCACTTCTTTAATATATTAAGATTTTGTGTTAGTGTTGCAAACCCCTGAAGCTTGTAAATGGTATTTTTAATAGAGCTAATTTGCATAACAACAGTACTGTACAATTGGATTTGTTTTAAAAGAGAAATTACTGAAACTTTTATTTTATTTGAGATGTGAAACATTTGACACTATTGTCATAACCTCTGCTCATTACCATAATAAATAGCAGTCTTTTTTTTTTCTTTTTTTTTTTTTTTTTAGGATAGCTTTTTATGCCAGCAGTGACTTGGCAAAGAATTTTTTAAATCTCTCAGGCACTCAAGATTGTGTATTCTGTCTCTGTAAGTATTGTAAATAGTGTAATAGCTCTGTTTGCAATCATAATACTTCATAGTAATTTAAGATCAACTTGGATTTCAGAAATTTAATACAGGATATAAGAAAATAGTTGTTTGCTTACAGTTCTTTGCAGGTACCTTTGAATATAGTATTTAATTGCTTTGAAAAGTGTTTTGAGAACTGTCTTTTTGTTTTAAGCTTTGAGAGGATGGATTTGTGTTAACTTGCAGGAGTAAATGGAATTGTTAACATCTATAAAATATGGAAAGCATTTCTTTAATTCACCATAGATGTTTGTGATATGCAACCATTATGGAAGAGACAAAAAAATAGCCTTCCCTGAAGTCAGACATAGATAAAACAGGAACATAACTTTTCTTCTGGAAAACCATTTTTTTGAATGAGAGTCTTATCTTACAACTATATATACTCTGAACAGCTTCTTTTTCTTCTTACAGAAAATGATTTTATTAGAACTACTGGAACTACTGAGACATTAAATAACAGTCTCCAGCACTCTTTTTTTTTTTTTTTATGTCTGAGGCCTAATACAGTGATGTCACCAGCTGTTCCATGACACACGTAGATTAGAGTGAAAGGCATAACGAAGATGATATGTAAGGAAAAATCATGCAGATAGAAGAGGTTGATCATTATTAAGGAGAAAATGGCTGAGAGGATTCTCAAAGAAAATGGGCTTGAAGGACATACCAGAGGTAGATGGTCATTCCAGTGGTAGGGGAAGGGTGACATCAGACTGGGAAAAAAGGCTCAAGAGACATGAATGAGAGAGGAGCAAACTGACAACAGGCAAGGTGAAGGTTAATTATGAAAAACTGAGAAAAAATAATTTAGAAGAACTACATGCTGAAACTTAAATATAGCTTACATTTAACATGTAAGATACAAAAACTTAAGAAACTAGGGAAGTGGTGAGAGTAAGAAGTTTAAAATAAGTGTCTTTTGGATAAAATTAAGGAGGCAGATGTTTAAAAAATACCATTAGTCCATCATAACATCCATGCCCTAGTGAAATGTGGAGTTCTGTATCTGAATTTGTGTACTGATGGGATTTAAACTGTATGCACAAACTTGTAGGTAGGAGTTTTTATGCATTAGCAATTTCATAAATTTAAGCCCCCAAAATTCCTAAATTGCATAAAAAATTAGATTTTGGTGGACAGGTGGCCTGACCTTATCTTGAAAAATTGTCATGCTAATGTACAGCAGTCACAGGTATAGCTCTTCCATTTAAAATTCTTTCTTGTAATTATTACCTGTCACCTCTTTCATTTCTATATTACCTATTATATGTATCAGCAATTTTCAGGTTGTTCAATAGTTTTAAATTTGACCTTTCTCTAATGTTCTTCACTTCTCAGGTTTGAGTTCTCATTCTGTTGTCAGCACCAACATGTTCCAGAGTATCTACAGCTTCAATCCCTTTTAGATTTATAATTTCTACTACTACTCTAACTGCTATTAGTATGACATATAGATGCCAGCGCTACAACAGAACTTTGGCTATTATATGATACAGAGCCTGAATAGCCCCAACCTGATCAACCAGTCCTGAGAGGGTCAGCATGAAGACATGATAATGCCACATACTCCAGTAGATGGAGACTATAGACACTACTGTAATGCACATAATTGCATACTTTCCTGTTTCACTTTGAGAGGAATTCAGGTCAATGCTAAGATACCTAAATTCAGGTGTCACATGTAAGTTAGATATCTTTGCTCCTATTACAATCAAGAGACCTAGGAAAAGATTCAATCTTTTTCTACATTGCAGGTGTACCGCCTGGCCAACAGTTGCTGCTCAAAAGGGTGCATGACGTCTTTAAGTCTTGTGCCCATATATCTTAGATTTTTGTGCAGGTGTCTTAGACTGCCTAGAGAATTTCAAATGATGATATAAATATCAAACAGATCCCATCACTAACAAATAGAGTCGATGGATATGAGAGGATATTTCACCTTACTCTGAAGCAAACATGTTTGGTTCAATGCTATTGCCCAGAAAAGTGTATCTAGAACTATGCCCTACAGTATCCAGGACATCTGCACAAGTTGTCCAGATGTGACACAAAACTGGCAGGAGACATGCTCTTCTGTGGCATCAGCAGGAGGGTTGGCAGGATACCTTAGGCATCACAGATTTCCGCATTCAGGCCCTAGCTTGCTATGCAGGGGCAACTGAATTGAGTGTCTAATGGCTGAATTGAGCTCTAAACTCAGTTAAATGTATTGCTTAGGTATCCTTTGACTTTACTAGACACTTTGGCTTGCTCATGTGTAAACATCCAAACTTAGGTGTGTTTATCTTCCGCTGAATGTTTAGCCTTTCTCCTAATAACTCCATTTAGTATTGCAACAGAACATATAATCTTTCACCTACAACTTAACAAAAAATGTTTTTCTGTATGTCCTTAAAAACAGCTGTTTAGAGGAGGCTACAAAGGGGACTCATAGGAAAAAAAGAAAATGTCTCTCCATTGCTAATTCCACTTTTAAACATTGGCCTTTCAGTGTAGAATTGAAAAGCCAGTCTCTTTACAGACTTGCACTTCTGTTTGTCACCAGTTGATTTTGAAAATGCATGATGTGCAATGAGAAAATTCCTAAATTCTCAGGATTCCCCTATGAACATAAAAAACATTTTCTGATCCAGCTCTTTTAGAGTTATTAGCTGTTTATCACATATTATAACAACTCAGTGATGATTTTAGAAATGACAAGAAAGACAGCTTCATAATCCCTCCAGAAAAAAACAGGAGCTTATTGAAAAACAGGTTCTAGAAGGTGGAAGGGAATATTTTCAATCATTGGATGTGCCCAAAGTTCTATACAAATGCATATATATTTATATATCCTCACTGAAATAAATGACCAGCAAATGCTAATGGCTGTGATCTGTTTTTCTCCCTGCTCCCTCCTTATCTCTGCAGGATTGTACGGTAGCATTACATTAAATTACTTTCCATATACTCATTCTTCTGGGACCTAATCAAACAGAGCCCGTGTGTCTAGGCTTAAACACTGAATCTCTGCTAGCGTTGTTGGAACGTTGACTTCCCCATCAGTTAAGTTCACAGCTTTGGAAACATAAGATGTTGCTAAACAGCACTGCTGGGATGCAGAGGACTTTGCTGCAAATGCACCTGCTGCAGCGTTAAAAGGAAGAAATAAAATTTGTATGCATCTGGTTGAACCTGATAGAAAGGTAGGCCGAGGGGCCTTGTGATTTTAAAAAAGCTTAGGGAGTTAACAAGAATAGGACCCTTCTTCCTTCTCAAGAGCACAAGTAATTGACTGCTAGAACTGCTTCTGTTGCAGGTATTGATCAGTGACAGTTAGAGATGTTCTTTACAATCACTCGTCCTATGAGGCCTAATTAACAAAGGCTGGCTTGCTGAATTAGATAAAACTCAATGTCCAGTGAAATTAATGTAATGTTGTCTGAGCGTCCTTCAACTATTAAGGGAAAATTAAGTTAAAGTGGAAGAAATGAGGGAAGTCCTGTTAAGGGCTAAAACAATTGTGACTGGAAAAGTAGATTAAGACAACAGTTTTGCAAGGACAATGCAGAGGCACAAAGACACTTTCTTAAAAAAAACTGCCTCTTCTTTTTCTTCTCATATTTTTAATGCTGTTTGTGCTATTTACTACCAAAGCATATCTTTTTTTTTCTGGGAATCACTGAACTGCAGATTTAGAGACTGAGAAATTAGGGTTTTTAAAAATTAAACTATTTCTTGGTGATACTTTACCACCCAGCATATCTCTGGATATTACCTTACTAGGTGGTCAAGAAACTGAGGTTCAGTATTTTGCATCTTGATGTAAAAGTAGAATAATAATTGTGAAAGAAGTAACATGACTAAAGGAAGGCTGACTCTGGAGCAAGAAAAATGGGTATCATAGAGACAAAGAGAACAGTTTCCTTCACCCCTTCTGTCAGATCATAATACAGAAGTCCTTTGCTTTACCCTGAGATTAAATCAGTGACACAGGTTTTCCTGAAGCCACCAGCGCTAGAGCTTTCAGGCTCAGAGTCCTAGATTCACAGCAGAACCAGGAGACTAAGTCTGCATTTAACCTGCAGGGCCAGTATGGGTCTACATGTCATGGTATACTACAGGATCTCAAAAAAATTAGTGCAGAAGAAGGGGCACGTGCAAAATTCAGTGGGATTTGTTACACTCACATACTTAGTTCAGAGCTGGTTCTACCTGAGCTATTCATTAACTTTAATGTAGTCTGTTCAGCAGTGTATGTTTTCTTAGATAAACTGCTTATATTGTAGCCCACCCACTTTCACATAACCTCTTCATATGTGGACTGTTTGTTTTCTCAGATAAACTTTCTAACTGTGGATGAAATCGGGGTATTTTTTTCTCAGATACACATTTGCATTCTTTCAAAACATGGAGTCTTTCACATGGTGTTTCAAGTGTGGTTTAAGATAGCTTCATTGTATATTTGGCCAAACATATATTCTTCTGCATTCCTAGATTTCCTATTTACCATTTTCCCAATTTTCTGAAATTGATGTCACATAACAATAGTTGAAGAATATGAATGTATGTACAGTGCCTTTCTAAAAGAACTTGAATGCATGTACAGTGTCTTTCTAACTACTTCCTATTAAAATGTTAATGTGTCAGTTTATGGTACTTTTAAAGGTAATTATTCATCTTTTTCACTTAAATTTATTTGATTTTCATCAGTGTACAGCACCTGGACTCCTGAGATTGTTAGGCTTCTTTTCTCATTGGTGATGAGAGTCTTTAGAGGTAGAGCATAGCTCTGGACATGTCTCTTTAGAGTCATATGCCCTGAATCCCAGCTAGTGAATTATCCTGCTGTCACGGACATCCACAGATGTACTGCATAAGGGGAAGGGAAGTATACATTTATATTTATATGCAAAATCAGTAAGATTATTTACAGAAGTAACATTTAGGTTAGTGTAAATACTCAAGTCTGAAATAAAAAGACCTGTAAGCTAGGGAAGAAGGAGGGGTTACTTCAGGAATACTCTGGCTTTGGAGCAGACTTTGATATCCAGTGACAGCTGCTGAAGTTTTTATTGTACTCCAGGGAATACTATTTGGCAGAATGCCCCAAGCTTCATGTATTCAGAAGTCAGCATTTTTGAGGCATACACTGGGTAGACCCAAAGTCTACCAGCTATAAACTAGACTCTTTTTCCCTTTGGTTTTGGTGACAGTTAATGAAATCTGGAATGTCTTAAATGATACTTTATCTGCCAGTTTACAGTAATTGCTTACCATCAGTGAGAAACACATGAGAGAGGAAGGAATGAACGTCTCACCATCTTCAGGATAAAATAGATTAAAAGTAATGCAACTTGGAAATTGAAATCTGTCATAATTAGCTACTATCAATATTTTTTTTTCTGCCTGTAATCATTGTGCATTCATTTCTAAATCGTCAAAGCTTAATTTGGTGGAAAGTATCTGCCTTTTGACAGGATACTGGAAATCACAGAGCTGAGAATTTCAGTTGCTTCAGCCTTCCTATAATTTTTTGAGAGAAAAAACTCAGCATTGGCAACAGGATAAGCTTTGAATCTAAAAGACTGCCCATGAACTACAGGACAGGAATCACATAGATCTCTGTTGCTTATAGGGTCAATGACATAAGCTCTAAGGTTATGTACATCAATGCACATCAGTTTGTTTAATATCCACAAGCATTCCAGCAGTTAGTCTTTTAAACACTGAAAAATGACCTGCTCTGTTCTGTGAGTAGGGGATTAATATAGATGTTAGCCGTCAAATGACAGCAATTTACACATCCTCTTCCTTTTACAATATCATTTGTCAGAATCAGTTTTTTGTTACATGTGAAATGGTTTAGATCAATAGCTAGAAATCAGCTTGTATTGCATTGATTTGCTGAGCAGATTATGTATGAAGATGACAAGGAGTTAGGGCTGACACACACCAATCTCTAATTGCCCAATGGATTTAACACTTTTCAGTAATTTCTGTGAATAAAATAGAGTACCAGAAGCATTATAAATATTTTTATAGTATGTTCAGTGACAATAAGAATACAGTCTGGACAGCTTAAACTAGAACCATTGGCATGAGAACATAGTTTTTATCCTTTAATCATATAGTAAGGAATTTGTAATCCAAAGATGTGCAGAAAGCAATCTTGTGACTCGGTGTTATATTTGTAAAAGTGTACTGCTAAACAACAGTTATAGAAAGAAAATCAGCAAAGAAATCAGCAATGAAAGAGTCCTATGGCGAACATAAGTTAAACAATGGGAAAATGGGACTATGGAGCATAACCAGTACCTCATTTGCAAGACAGTATCTAAGCTCCATTCCTTCACCTCGTTTTATTAACAAACCTGTAGCCATTCTCAACTCACAGCAGTTGAATAAAATGCAGCATCTAAAATGAAGACTGTTTCTTTTTTTTCTAATTTTTGTCTTTTCATTGCCAAGTGTTTATTTTTCTTCTCTCCACTTGATATAATTGTATAAAAGGAATTACTTGAATTAAATCAACTGGAATATTCCTCATATTTTCCTGAAATATGATATGGTTTTTGTGTTTTTGAATGCTGGGTTACTTTTGTATGGCCCAGCCAATATGATGTAAAAGAGTAAAGGAACAGAGACTGGAATGTCTTAGACGATTCCGGTCATGATTTTATGCCACATATAGAAGGACAGATTCTTCAGAAAAGGGACTGCATCTTCCATCTGCTCAGGAAAGAAAAGAAAGATGCCATAAAAAGTGATGAAAATTACTTGAAACAACAACAAAAAAATTTGAACATATTTGAATCAAAAAATCTCAAAAAACAAAGGCATCATTTAAGAGTAAAAATATGTGACAATTTGAGTTTAATTGGCACTTACGTTCCTTATGTTAGTAAGTATAATTAAGTATTCAGATTCAATGTTTTCAACTTGTTCTGCTATAGGAAGACATAAACCAAAGAGATGTACAGTGGGAATTTTATTCATTGTGTAGGTAACTGAAGCCTCAAGGTGGCATTACAGAGGTGTGTCATAATATTACAAGAGACCATCAGACTTTATTAATTGGAGATAATGAACCATTGCTATAAGAAAATTTCTTGAACTTTCTTCTTGTTATGTATGAGTTTACAGTACTGGATCATGAGGGAAAATGAGCCCAAAAGACAGAATCGTATAGTCAGCATGCACTAGTTTATTTTATAAACATATGCATATATTTGTAGGTATATTTAGTCATGTTCATAACCATCTAATTGCTACATATGTTTTGTCTTCATAGCTATGTGATGAAGTGAGCTTCCCTGTGGGCAAGTCAGGTGGTTAGGCTTGTCCTGGTCCTGGAGGGGAAGAAGATGGGGTTTGTGTGGATTGGTCTTGTCCCACTCTTCTGTCATGGACATGTGTGTCACTTGTTGGCTGAGCCATAGTACACCTGCCTCACTTTAAGTGAATTTCATCTGGTTCCACCTGATCCAAGCAAGCTCTTATTTCATAACAGGATCAAACATAGATCAACTACATATTACATAGGGTTAAAAATAGGTCAAACATAGAGTAAAAAACAGGGTTGCATGGGCTTATATACTATATTCTGAATGTGCAGTTTATATGCTCTTTTAGAGACAGCATGCTGTAATGAATCAGTGTGATGTAGGTTTGGAATTTCTTCTAAAATTATAGATTACCCTTACAGTTCTTCTAAGGCCTCATTTAGGATATTGAAAGAAAGACATGTATTTTTAAGTCACATTAAACAACAGTTAAATTTGTTTATTTAAGAGTCCAAGTGAAAGCCAACAGAAGAATGTGGCATTGAGCTTAAATTGTAAGTCTGGATGAGAAAACAGTCTGTCCTCATCACTTCTGTTTTATTTTTTGTTAGATAGCTCAGGTTGACTATCTCAGTTAAGAACATCTTTTAGAAAATATTTCTGATATATCTTTCCAATTTTTAACTAGGACAGCAATGTTTCAAAATTCTTGAAAAAGTCTCATAAATTCAGGTGGTTAACTGGGACATTTGACCAAAACTAAACACAACAGTTAGAAGCCTCTAGACTCCAGTCAGAATTGTCTCCCCTTCACTTTTACACAGCATTTTTCTTCAGAGTTGATCGGTTATTTATTACAATATAACTGCAAGACCCACACATAACCTGTAACTTCTCTCTAAACCAGTTTTGAAGAGTCAGGTGGATATGAGTCATAATAAATGATGGTTTAAGAGTATTTCTTTTTTGTTATATGTAGTTCTCTCACTTCTGTTACACGTATTTTTGAAACATGAGTTCATTGAGCAACAGAATATGATGTGTGCTACGTTTTAAAAATGAAAAAATATAGACAATTTCATTGATAACTAATTTGAAATCTAGCATCCTTTTGCTCATAGAGAAAATTAGTGTCTGTCTGATTTTCTTTTTGGAAAGGTAGCATATTGAAATATTTATCTTAAATTCTTTTTGGAAGAAATGTTGGATTATAGGATTGTACCTGGATGATTTTTCCTGAATTTTAGCAGTATGGGCTGGAAAACTAAGAGAAAGTAAAATACATTTCTGTAAATAGAAGAATTCCTCTGAATATATGTTTCAAAGTTATGTTTTTGTCAAGGGCACTTGTAACAATCAATTTTCAGACTAGGAATGTTGTCTGGATCTACCTGCGCATCAAAATTGTTATCTTCAGTATATAAAACCCAAAAGATAATCTCTGTTTGAATCTTTAAATGACAAATTTCTACAGGTTCCCATTTCCACCTATGTTCCAAGACTTTGGCTGAGATTGTCAGTGCTATTACACAGTAGCTCCTATGAAGAATAGTCCCCTCATAACCCACATTATGGGGAAGTGTTGTACAAGACTTTTATCAATTTTTTGCTCCTTGGATTTTCTGCTAGAATACCTATTTTTACCTTCTGCAATAAAATAACTGAACAATATGAACAATATGAACTTACGTAAAAATATCTCACTAATGGTGCTCTTTGTAAGTTTTATAATTGCACTTAGAAGAACACATTTACAATGCTGAATAGTTCTTAAGACATTGCCATGCATGAAAATTATTCATGTAGTAATACATTTTCATTGCTTGTGGACAGGCTCTTAAAATCTTACTAATGAAATTCAAATAGAAACCAAGTAATGACTTGCGAAATTTGTGACCATTAAGCATTCATTTTCTCTAACACCCTGGGGTAAACAAGTAGCTGTTAAGTACATACATGCTGTCTGTTTTCTGCAATTTAAAAAAAAAAAAAAAGATCATTACATAGCAAACAATCACTGATATAAGTTAAATCACTGATATAAGTTAAATGATATCATTATTGAGTTGTACAAAATTACAGTGCAAGATTATCAATAACTTGTAGCAACAAGTATGTATGCAGAGAAACAATGCAAAGAGGAGAGAGAGAAGCGAAAACTATGGCAAATGAGATAACAGAATAGAATAGACTAGGAAGATAGGAGGATAGAAAAGAAAACCAAAACCTAAAAGAGATGGATTTTAAGGGGCACAATCTATTACAGAGTCTGTACAGGGGTTTTATTTTGAATAAAACAATCTTATTCAAAACTTTCCCTAACAGATTATTGTTTTTATATATATATATATAAAATACATATATTTCATTCATTGAAAGAGTGTAGTTATTAAATCTCCTTGGAAAGCAGAATCTTTTAACACCTTTAAAAGTATCTGGCATAGTTTTCTTTTCTAAGGACAGGCTGGATCCTCTCCACTTTGATGCTGCTTAGATTTTTAACTTTGGAATTGATGAGTGACAACTTTAGCATCTGTAATAGGATTTCTGACATATGCAAGATTATCTCTGCTATCCAGAGCCAAAACAACAGTGAACATGTTCCACGGTCTTCAGTGTCTGAATGATCATAGAAATCACAGGATAAATCAAGAAGGAAGGGAGCTCAGGAGGTCTCTAGTGCACCCCCCACCAAATCAGGACCAGCTCTGGTGTCAGATCAGGTTGTTTGCAACTTGATCCAGTCAGTGCCTTCTACTAGGACAGAAAAAGCACAAAAACTTGAGGTAACCTGCTCCACTGCCTCACTGCCCTCATGAGGAAAATTTACTCCTTATACCAAGTCTGAACCTCTTTTGCTGCAACTTGTGCCTGTTATGTCTCAACAACCTCCCCTGCAGCACTGTGAGGAGCCTGACTCTGGCTCCTCAATGACCCTTCATAAGCACAGAGGGGCTGTTAGGTGCCTTTAAAGCCACCCCTTCTCTAGTTTGAACCAACCCTGCTCATCCATGTTCTACTCATGGGGCAAGTGTTCCAGCCCAACACCTTAGGGGTCCTCCACTGAGCTCCCTCCAGTATGTCCGTGTCTCTCCTGTGTTGGACCCCACAGCTGGATGCAGCATCTAGATGTGGTCTGATGAGTGCCACATATAAGGGGTTAATCCTTTCCTTCAATCTACAGGCTGTTCATACAGCTCAGGAGAGTTGGATACTTTTGCTGCCATGGCACACCATGGGTTCATGTTTCAACTCACTGTCCATCACCACCCCAAAGGTGTTCCTGCAGAGCTACTACCCAGTGCCCCTGTCCCCAACCAGTGTTTTTGCACAAACTCTTCCCTCCTTGGGGCAACTATTGACATTTGCCCTTCTTGAACTTCATGGAGTTCCTGTTGGCCAATTTCTCCAGCCTTTTTGGGTTCCTTTGGATGGCAGCTCTGTGCCCTCTAACATATCAGCCAATGCGTCCCATTCCCACCCTGTAATTTAGTGTCACCCTCACTATGTGATGAGTGTGTTCTTTATCACTGGCTCAACATCACTGGTTAAAGATTTTAAATGAGACAGGTCCCAGGACAGAGAGTTGTCTGGTACAGCACTTGCACAGGACCATGGTTTTCTGGGTGTAACTATCTGCTCAGAATATTACCTGTCTGAGTGCCCACCCATCCAGAACACAATGACTAAAGGTGGACATGAAAATGCTGTAAGAGGCAATGCCAAAACCCTTGCTAAATTAAAGACAGAGTGGACAACTGCTGATACCCCTGTGTCCAAAAATCCAGTTGTTTTATCACAGAAGTTAGTCAGAATGATTTACCCTCAAAAAATCCATGATGACTGCTCCATGTGCCTGTAAATGTGCTCCAAGAGGACTTGCTCCATGATTTTCCCAGGGACTGAGTGATTCTTGGGTGGACCGTTGGCTCTTTCTGGAAGTGGGTGCAATTGCTGCCTTTCTCCAGCCTTCAGTCACTTCCCTCAGTCTCCATCAATGTGTGGTAAATATTCTGAGAGGCATGTTAGAATCACAACCCAACTTTTAGCATTTCTTTTAGTTTCTTCTCAAATTTTTATTAATGATTACAG
Source organism: Sula dactylatra (assembly GCA_013389905.1). NCBI lineage: Eukaryota > Metazoa > Chordata > Aves > Suliformes > Sulidae > Sula > Sula dactylatra. Next base: position 31,884 of record WEKW01009058.1, read on the forward strand.
CTTACTAATATTGTCTTCATATCTGAGACTTTACCCTTGGGAGTGTCCAGCTGCATCCCAACCCCTTTTCCAGCTTTTTGTCGAGGTAAGATATGTTGAGCATCACTTATGCTGCGAACATCTGGGAAATTAAGCATGTGCCTGAATGGAGGTTGTGGAACATCCCAACAGGAAGAAATGGAGGTGATCAGAGGAACATGATTCTTAGGCTGTGTATTTATCAAGAAATTAATCTCCAAAATCCACTGTTCCTTGTTGCATTCATTTTCTGTTTGTGTCCATTTTTACTGGGAAAAGCACAAGCTCTCTAGACTGTATGTGTGGCCCAGCATATTAATGTCTTTGTGTCTTGAGTCAAATGCTAGTCATTTATCAGGCATACATTTGATGATATTATTATTTATTTACATATACAACTAAAGAAAATGTAATTATGAACAAAAAATTGAAATTTAACAACCCTTTTGAGCAATTCTGAAGTGCTGTGGAAAGTTTATGCTTTTCTACCTATTTGTATAGGGCATTTTTTTTTATTTGGGCTCTAAATATGTGGGCAATGTGGGCTTTTTTTTATGATACACAACACATCTATGTCAGTTAGGACAGGAGCATGGTTGGCCACAAACACTTTCAGTTTTTTCAAGTTCTAAATCCTGTAGTAATGGACACCTAAATTCTTTAGATTTCATAAAATGTCACAGTGCACAAGAATGACAATAAAATTTTTACTGAGGCTGTGTGTCAAAAAAAAAAATCAGCCAATAAACAGTGTTACAGCAGTTGGTCATAAAACTGAAATAATTATTTCTTAACATAATCAAAATCTTATATAGTCTTTCAAAGTTTATAGGGATTTATTTGAACATTCAAACATTTGCTACATTTTTCCTCTGAGGAATTTCAGTTCATACACTCTTTTTACTTAGTTTGTGCTGACATTTCACACACTGAAGCCTTCACTCATCTATTTGCAGTATGATGTTCTAGAAACATCTTCCTTATAGGTTTGAGTACTAGCACAAAACTGTGAAGGTTTTGATGACACAGGAAACAAACACATCTGATTTAATTCCAGTCCGTTCTAACTGAAGACTATAATTTCACCACACCTAAGTGAACAGTATATACTTTACTTTCTTCATGTCTGGCTTGGTGGACCCCTGCAGCCTTACTGTGCTGATAAGAAACTGATCATAGTTATGTTCTATTAGTTTTCAAAAAGCATTTACCTCTACTACCCAGCTACCCATAGGAAATTTCACTCTGGTGCCTGGTAACATTGGCCACGGAGACCATCTAGATTGCTTTACAAAATATTTTCTCAAAGGAACACATCACACACACACAGAGGAGTTAAAGCAGAAGAATAAGTGCAAACAAACTCGTGTATTTATACCTTTGTATAAAGGTTGCTATCCCCATCAGAGCTAAGGTCAATCTATCTGCCTAAAAACTATTCTTTAGGGCTTGTACTTCAATCCATCTACTCTCCCTGAATCAACTGAGGCCAGAACCTCGTTGCCACCTAGATGGGAAACTTTTAAGTATTCAGAAAGTTTTTAATCTTATGCACTCAGTTTTGGCACTCCACATATGCAACTTTACCTGATGAGTGCAAATGGTCTTTTCCCAAATCATGCCCTAGCCATGATTCTCTATCCTGTTCTAGTTATATTTTTTGCTTGTGACTCACTGGAAGAATACCAAGAAAGTAAACCAAGGATATGCAGTGCAAAATTAGTGCTGATGCCTTCTATGCCTTTGTAGCCTTTAAGTGTGTTTAAAATCATAAAGGATGTGTGGGCACACAGTTGTCTACCAACTGTTCTGAGGAGCATGTAGAAACCCACAGGATTCTGCTTCATAAATACTAGGCCAAAATATTTTGCCCAATTGTCATATAAAGTATGTATCTTAGAGAGAAGTTCTACATCTTTCACACTTTATAGTAGCACGAGAAGCACGGCCAGAAACTGGTCAAAATAATGTTTGATTCTCTCCTTTGCTACTGGAATATTAATAGTTACTATATTTTATGACAGATTTAAATAGTTCAGATAGATCTTCTGAATGCTTAATTTCTCTTGTTACACTGCCTCATTCTGTCCTGAAATTTACTGCATAGAGTTAGAGAAGTTCAGACAGCTCCTGTCACCAGGATAACAGCTGTTTCACCATGTATTCATCAAGCAGTTCTACCTAATAAAATCATTTATTAATCTGGTACAATGTTCTTTTTTCGGACATTCTCCACCTACACAGACTGTTTCCTGTGAAATGATGGCTGAAAGTAGAACTAATGGTAACTACAAGGATGACTGACACAAGATTTCTTTTTTTTCTTTCTTTCTGCACTATGTAGTACTGAACTACAGTTAAGATACTTAGAATTAAGTCATAAAACTAAAAATTTTCCTAAAGACAATTTCTGGTACTATATGGTGTGTCCATGGAATCATCATCAGTCCTAAAATATAAATTTTGTGATAATAGATTTTAAAAGAGTTGAATACTAAACACTACAGCTTAGTTCCTTAGCACAAAAGTCTGTCTTTTTATAAAGGGTGACTTTTAAATATTTGATAAATATTTCATGCTAGTTCTACTTGTTCTGTAGTACAGAGACAGACCAAATAAAAACAACTGAACACAGAGGACCAGAAAACTCCAAGATATAGCTTATTATCCAATTTTAGCATCTTTTGAAATTGGTCTCTGACCAACAAAATCAACAAAAACCAACCTTAGATTAAGCCAGAAATTTTAATTATCTCCTTTAGTTCTCATCTAAAGAGACAAGTGTTTTACAGAAGTTCTGCTGAAATATAAAGTGAATCTTTGCAGTTAATGAACTTCACATGGTGTTGGCACTTGTTTTGGACCATAGGTAAGTTAGTGTAGACAGATTGTCCTCTGTAGAAAAGACATACATGTAGTAAATAAACTCTTTGTTCTAATTGTAACTAATTCATCATGGATAAAATCTAGATTTGGTATCAATATTTAAGAACTACTCTTCCTCTTCTAGTGCAGAGGAGATTTTGTCAGTATAATGCTTGGTCTGAGAAAGGATGGTATAAAATATAGCTCTTGGATGACAATCTTACTCATCAAAATGTGAGAAAACATTTGTAAAAACCATATCTATATGGTATTTATAAAAGTCTTTTAATAAAATTTCTATATGGTTTTAAAAAAGTTTTCAAGAACCTATTAGAAGGAACTTATTGGAAAAGAATTCAGTAGTCCAAACATAGGTGTCTTATGCTATTTGTGGTACTTCCAGGGATATCCCAGACATTTACAGAGCTCTGGCAGACACGACAGGGGATATCCTTGTCCTTCCAGAAGGTACCTTAAGGCTGGAGAAGTTACCCAAAGGCCTTCAAAACAACAGTAGACATCTTTATGCTTAGAGATTAAATACCTTCTTCAAGCCTTCCAGGGTTCAGTTCAGTTTCTCACACACCATTAGAGATGCCTTGCAATCCCACTCCCTCCAAAGTCAATGCTGAGATGATTTGAGGAGGTGGTATCCACACTCCACCATAGCAGTCTAGACTGAAGGGCTGAGCCACTGTCTAGCAGTGCCTCTCAGTTTCCCTGGCCATGAATGCAGCCTAAACTGCTAACTGAAACTGAGTGTTTAACTTCCTATGTGAATAAAGGTGTATGAGATGAATGCCATCATCTTTTCTCTTTCTTGGTGTTTCCATTGACTATCCTACCTCACAGGGTGATATGAGAATAAATTCCCTAAGAATCCTGGAGCTGTGGCAGTGATGAGTGCAACATTAATACTTGTGTGAAACTGTGCTCCTAAGTGAGAATGGGTGACAGATGCCAGATTAAAATGCCTTTACAAAAGAGGAAAAAGGAACACTCAGTTATATGGATTTATGAAGTTTAGTTCTGAAGATGACTGGTTAAGCTAAAAGTTAAAAAAAAAAGAAGAAAATTTTTGTTCTGTTATTGTTTTTCATGTGTAGATTTTCCTGTGGAACTTGGCTCAGAGGATCACTTAAATAAAATATGTGAAACCATTCACATTGCTCAAAGAAACTGAGATACTTTTATGAGCAAGTGGTACTTGATTATAACATTTACAGGTGCCAATGAGGGTGTGGTTGCATTTGCAGTACAAATATGCATTCTCCCTCTTTAAAAATTTGACTAACTCATTGTAACACATCTGTTAAGTGGTTTAGCCCCAGTCAGCAACTAAGCTCCACACAGCTGCTCGCTCACTCCCCCCACCCCAGTGGGATGGGGGAGAGAATCGGAAGAGCAAAAGCAAGAAAGCTCATGGGTTGAGATATAGACTGTTTAATAATTAAAATAGTAATGGTATTAATGGTAATGATAACAATACTGATTATGATAATAATAATAATAATGTTAATATAATAAAAAAGAATATAATAATAGAGAGGAATGAAACCTGGGGAAAAGAGGGGGGAAAAAAAACCCCAGAAGCGCTGCAACTGCTCACCACCCACTGACCAACACCACCAGTCCCCGAGCCGCGATCGCTGCTTCCCCTGGCCAACTCCCCCCAGTTAATATACTGGGCATGACATCACATGATATGGAATATCCCTTTGGCCAGTTCGGATCAGCTCTTTTGGATGTGCCCCCTCCCCTCCCAGCTTCTTGTGTACCTGGCAGAGCATGGGAAGCTGGAAAAGTCCTTGACTAGTGTAAGCACTACCTAACAACAACTAAAACATCAGCGTGTTATCAACATTATTTTCATACTAAGTCCAAAATGCAGCACTATACTAGCTACAGTGAAAGAAATTAACTATCCCAGCTAAAACCATGATAAGCCCCAAAGGTTAACTGACCATACCAGATGCTTTTTGCTTTAAATCATAATTTCCCTACTCCTAGTTTTATGTGTCAAAAGAAGAAAATCACTTTAACTTTCAATTAAGGTAAAGTAATTTATATTTTTTAACAGCACTGGTGCAGAAGAGGTAAGTACTGGTAATACTGAGGCAATAAATAAATCAAAGGTGTGAACTCACTATTAAAGATATCAAAGGAAAACAAACTAGAAGAATAAAGTGTACAAGTACCTGTGCAGTTGTTGAGGACTACTACATCTGACAATTTTATTAGTTGGTGAAGATGCCATCTCCTCTGTGATGATCAGTAGCAGAAGACTGCTAGATACAAACAATACAAGCTCAGATCAACATTCTGTAACAATAACAGTTGTTAGTGAAAGCACAACACATTCCTATCATGAAATGCAGATTTGGTTAGCTACCTAGAAACTTTGGTCCACTCTGTAGATGTGAGGATCAGATTTTAGAATCATAGAATCATAGAATCATTTAGGTTGGAAAAGACCTCTAGGATCATCAAGCCCAACCATCAACCCAACACTACCATGTCTCCTAAACCATGTCCCAAAGTGCCATGTCTACGTGTTTGTTGAATTCCTCTAGGGATGGTGACTCCACCACCTCCCTGGGCAGCCTGTTCCAGTGCCTGACCACTCTTTCAGTAAAGAAATCCTTCCTAAAATCCAGTCTAAATCTCCCCTGGTGCAGCTTTAAGACATTTCCTTGCACCCTATTGCTAGTAACTTGGGAGAAGAGACCAACACCCACCTCACTACAACCTCCTTTCAGGTAGTTGTACAAAGCGATGAGGTCTACCCTCAGCCTCCTTTTCTCCAGACTAAACAACCCCACGTACCTCAGCTGCTCCTCAGAACACTTGTGCTCCAGACCCTTCACCAGCTTTGTTGCCCTTCTCTGGACACACTCCAGCACCTCAATGTCCTTCTTGTAGTGAGGGGCCCAAAACTGAACACAGTATTCGAGGAGCAGCCTCACCAGTGCCGAGTACAGGGGCACGATCACTGCCCTACTCCTGCTGGCCACACTATTCCTGATACAAGCCAGGATGCTGTTGGCCTTCTTGGTCACCTGGGCACACTGCTGGCTCATGTTCAGCCGGCTGTCCACCAGCACCCCCAGGTCCTTCTCCGCCAGGCAGCTTTCCAGCCACTGTTCCCCAAACCTTTGGCATTCCATGGGGTTGTTGTGACCCAAGTGCAAGACCTGGCACTTGGCCTTGTTAAACCTCAATTTTCATGGGTTTCATCTCCTGTAACATTGACTACTTACAGTGTAGATAGCTACATCTGAGCCTGCAACCAGTGATTTCATTGGTGGTCTTAGGGACTACTGGGCCATTCCAGAGAGTGATTAATGTCACTGTGTTGTAGAGAGTAAAAATAAGCAAGGTGAGTCACATTTTTGAATAATATGTTCCAGATGCCTGAAAATGGGCATCTGACTAGGTAAGAGAAAAAATGCAAAAGGGTGTTGATGAAAGTGTCCTGGTAGTTAACAGTGCCTACTACAAGTATCAAACAGAAAACAGTTCTATCTGGGTGTTTCTGCATTCGTGTTTTCATCCAGGGAAGCTCTCTGTTGCTCTCCTTCGTGACACTTCATCTTGCACCACAGCAAGCTCCTGGGGAATGACAAATTACTCCCTTTCAGATTAAGCTAAACCAAGAGATCTGCTCCAGGCATGTACCTAAACCCCACCAACTGCTAATGTGTACAAACTCTACAGGAGTAGCCTAGAGACAGTCTAAAGTGAAACCGTAGAAATGCATACAGTGTGTATGTCAAGTCCGGGACACCAACCATTTTGTTGTACAGAATCTGCTGCCAATATGATGCCCTAATTGTTACACTATAAACATAACCCTTAAGATCTAGGTCATATTATAATGAGTAAGACAGCTGGTGTACAGTGCTGTAGGTCATAGAATTAATTTTACATTTGTTATATTCATTCAAGGAATTTTCTTTCTTCGATTTTTCTTCTCAAAATTTTTATGTTCTCCTTTCATGTTGCAGAAAAATGATCACACACAAAAGCACATACACATGCAATTATGTATTTATTAGACTAATTTATAAAAAGATCATTTCTGTCTCTTAATGCAAAACAACATTTTGATTCTTTAGTATGAAAGTACACATTATTGAAAGGAATTCCTCTACAACTGAATGCTTGAAGCTCCACCAGGAATTGCTCATCAGCACATTGCTGCAGCTTGAAGAGGGAATGGGTGGTATGGTTAGTGGCAGACACATAATTTGTTATGAAAAATAGTGGGAATATTCAATTAATCCTTCTTAACTGTTTCAGTGGGAACTTTTTCTCCATGTTTCCACTAATTCTAATCTCTCTCTCTATTTTCTTCCTAAATCTCTCTTCCCAGTCAAGCACCTCTTGTATTACGGTGCCTGAAGATGGACAAACAGTGAGATACAACAACAGAGAGGGTAAATAATGCATTGCCAACATGCAAGTACCTTTAGCATTTAACAGCAGCTGCTTCAGACAGACTTTTGAAAATGGGATGTAGAGGAGAGGTGTTTGCTGAAGTGCAGATATCTTTCTCAGATCCTACAGACATAATAAAATAAAAATTTCATCAGACCTTGTGATTGTTGTAAGTGTAGGATTTAATAACAGTTGTGGCGTAACCACTTATGAAAATAGTCCTCTGTTATTTTTGGGACAGCTGGAATTTGCTGGTTAGTTTATTCCTGTCTCCCCCATTTAATTTTTGGTTGTTTGGGAGGTTGCTTTGGTTTGATATTTTTTCTTTTTTTTCCCCCAGTGAGGGAGTTAATTCCTTTCATGCAGCAATACAAGTAAGCTAGATTTCATGAAAGGAAATGTTGCAAAATTAAGAGCAAAGTTAATGGGATAATGAGAGGAACTAGTAAAACTTATAAGATTGGAGACAGACTGAAAGATCCTGTTAGGTGTACCTAATGAAGCAAAGAGAGAACAATCTACAAATCCCCCAAACAGAAGACTATAGTGGACATGAAGAGAGAAGTTCTGCTACACAAGAAATGGGGTACAAGGAGGGTGGAGAGAGGAGGAATGGTAGAGATTTGTATGTGGACATGAAGACTAAAGGAAGTACTTGTACTGTGTATTTATGTCAGCAAAAATAAGGATCAGGATTTCTTTCATGTCAATATATAAAAAAGATAGCAGAAATATTAAAAGCTATGAAAAATGTCAATACTGTGTAATTATATGTTAGAACATTTAAAAACAAAGATCAAAGTCCTATACGGATTAATACTGTGGAGACCCTTAGCTTTGGGTAGTATTAAGATGTGGGCTTATTTTTTCTTAAGGCAATGAAACCTGTTCCCTACTATACAGGGATATTGTTCCACAAAAAATTACATTGGCATAGCCTCCAGCATTATTTTTCTTTTCTTTCAGTGATATATGCATTTATAAACAGTGTAATATTTAGTTTGTGATTTAAGATACAAATAAGGAGTATTGACAGTACTTAATCTCTCCTTTCAAACCCTCAGTCTGTCAGGAGAAAGATAACATAATAGAATATGAAGTCCTTTTTTTAATAGTAGTGATAACCATCGTGACTTCAGTGCCTGTGGGTCTCAAGGCGCCTAACCAAATATAACTAAAAAAACTACAAGACAAATGATGACATGGTTCAGTAAATTTCAGAGCCCTTAAGAAAAAGCACAACCATCATTCTGGAATGACACAAACTAATTATTCAGTGAGGAAAATTCTTATTTTTTAATCATTAGCAGTGTGTATGAACAATTAACTTGTTTTGCTATAAATCCTTTTAGAAGTGGAAACGACACTGCATGGTTTCCCAAGGTGGGGATACAATTTCATAGATTCTTTTTGTTAACAGATGTTTAAGATGAATCCTTGTGTAACCTGCACAGTGTTGTAGATGTATAACAATGTATAACAATTGCTATATATATATAACTATTGTATTACAATGAACCAGGTTGCTTCATCTTTGAGAAATTTTCAGCACATATTTTGCACCCAAGTGAATAGGTTATGAAAAGTCTCTCTTTTTTCCCCTCTCTTATTTTTTTCTTAATCACAGTGTTTGTCACTGTATCTGGGGCAAATTCAACACTTGATAACTACATTGTGCTTACAGAAATAACCAGTAGTTTTAAGTTAGATAAGGTATCATTTTTGTATTATCCTGTGTTATTCCAAGTCACACAATCTACTGCTAACCAACTGATATGTTCCACTAAAGAACTAGCTGGAGTGCTGTGACAAATGAAATGAACATTAACTACATGGAGGACATTCTGTGGAGCTTGATGTTGCTCTTGTAACATGTTTCAAAAAAGGCAGGAAAAGACAATTCATGCAACTGTAGCATTTACGGTATATACTTAATAATTTGATAGTACTGT
>WEKW01009059.1:1106-16963 GCA_013389905.1 Sula dactylatra
GAAGTCATTAAAATAAGCTTTATTTATTATTTATATATAATATTTGTATATTTTTAATATCTAATTTTTATATTATTTATTGCACATTACATGTTTATCACAGAACATTGTAACATAGAAATAGTTCATAATACTTCCATGTTGGTCTTGCTCAACATGTCCTTCTGAATGCTTTTAGTTGTAATCAGCATGCCTTAATGTAAAAATGTATTTATTAAGCAAATAGATAGTTTACTTTGAAATACTAGGTTTTCAGCTGTAGCAAAAGGCCTATTATTTTTTGAACAAAAAATGTTACATTGATTGTGTGAGTAGCAATATTGAAAAGCTGCTACACTTATTAACTATTGCATAGAAGTGACATGTAATCAAGCTTTTAACAGGGGAAGAGAGGAAGATATACTGGCAGTAGACTATGTGATTTGTCTCTTCCCTATTAAGTCTTCCCAAATTCATCCATAAAGTATCTTGAAATTTTAAATTATATTTAGTAGAAACATAATAGAATTCAATATTTGCATTCCCAGGTTTTATCTGTAATAAAGCATCCTTATTCTGAGTCTTGCAGTTGCTACTTTTACCTACCATATTGATGCTTTCAATTGCTAGATGTTGCAAAAAGGAAAAGGAAATGAGAGCAGCATCTTTCCTGTCACTTTGCTTTTTCTGCCACTCATCATTATTCCCAGGCAGCTAAGAAGAGAGTGAATCGTGTCTCAGCTGGGATACTGAGGGGCTGATAAACACTGAATAGAGGGGCAGGGAATGTAATGTGGGAGGAAGAGATGCATCTGATAGCAGTGTTTAGTACTGTTTATAAAGGGATGTTTCAACAAAGCCCTGTCCTAATAGCTCTGTCAAGTCTGTGCCACTCCTCTTAACCCTCCCATACACATTTCAAAACAAGTTGTCAGATTATTCCGTATGTTGCTGCATCTGAGTTTGCTCTTGATCGGTGCTGCAGTGTCGATCTTTTTGTCACATATGAAGGTTGGAGTAAAAATGTATTCATGCATGCACATACAAACACACATAAAATACTCTTGAAAATTCAAATTTGCTTAAGCCAATTATGTAGTAGAAGATAATATTTTATGTATGATTGCTGAACCTACAGTAGGAAAATGGGGTGAATGGTAGATCAAAAAGCAGCACTCTTACTGCTAAAGGAAAGGGGAGAGCTGCTGGTGTTTAAGTAGTGGTCCTGATCAAGCACAGCTTCTTTTACTGTGGAAGACAGCGCTGGAGTAATTCTCAGCTCTGTCTGCTCCCTCTCCCATTCCTGTAGGAGCAACAACTATCCTTTATACCTTTTTTATGGATCATGCATGTATTTTTACCATATATAGAATATGGTAAATCTGAGGTTCTTTTTTGCTGTCTTTATGCCCTCACACTGCTTGTACAATATCTCAAAGTTGCATTCCTTTGGTGACCAGTAACTAAGAATTTGCAGTTGGAGCTTATATGCTTGAAAGCCTCTGCTATCCTTCTGTGGTTGTATTTTCCCAAGTCCCCAGTACAGTATGCGCATACTGAATTTCTTTTCTCTTTCCGTAGATCAGTGTAATAGTAGACCAAATATTACAACTCCTAGTAATAAAGGAATATCATATATCAGAATCTGTAGCCTCTTCATTCCGTTACAATAATCTTTTTGGTAGGAGACTAGCATTTCCAATTTATGAACGCTTTTGTTGGCTTTGATGGCAGAATGTCCCTTTAATTCTTCTTTTTCTCCAAAAAATGTGAGGCAGTATTATATTGATTCACAACTTATTTGTGCCTCACTTTAAAATACTGACCACTGATAAATTCTTGAGGCATAGTAAACACTGAAAACTAGGAGGTAGATTAATGCCAAAATTTGTTTAGAAAAATGATTTTATTTTAACTTAACCAGTGTTGAAACACTTCGACAAATTTAAAATGGCAAAGTTATGAAAAATTATATAGGTGTGTCCTGGTTTCAGCTGGGATAGAATTAATTGCCTTCCAAGTAGCAGGTATAATGCTGTGTTTTGGATTTAGTATGAGAATAAAGTTGATAACACACTGATGTTTTAGTTGTTACTAAGTAGTGCATACACTAGTCAAGGACTTTTTCAGCTTCCCATGATCTGCGAGGTGCACAAGAAGCCAGGAGGGGAGGGGGCACAGCCAAGACAGCTGATCCAAACTGGCCAAAGGGATATTCCACACCATAGGACATCACGCTCAGTATATAAACTGGGGGGAGTTGGACAGAGGGCAGTCATTGATACTTGGGGACTGGCTGCGCATCGGTCAGTGGGTGCTGAGTAGCTGCATCACTTGTTTTTCCTGCGTGTTGTTCCTTTCTCTCTCTTTCTTGTTGTTTTCCTTTACATTACATTTTAAAAAATAACTATTATTATTATTATTTCAATTATTAAACTGTCTTTATCTCAATCCACAATTTATCTTACTTTTGCTCTTCAGATTCTCACCCCCATCCCACTGTGGGATGGAGAGGGTGAGTGAGCTGTGTGGTGCTTGGTTGCCGACTGGGGTTAAACCATGACATCCCCTTATTCTGTACTATCTATGTCATGCCCAGGTCCTACCCTTCCTGATACATTCCAATTAATCATCATCACTTTTTTTGTCTTTTGATATATGCACACAGATGTCATTCCCTAGGTCTGTGGGCCATATCTCTAAAATGTCTGTTGAGTTCATTTAGTGCATGACTTTGGGCTCCATCTGTCATAACAGTCTTTCAGGGCAGGAGAGATGATATGTGGTGTTGGATTGTTGCATGCTGAAGTCAGTTCTGGTTCCATCACCATTGCATTCTGGTTCCATCACCATTGCACTTTGCTCAGTTTCATCAAAGTTCATTCTTCATTATTCTGGGTGATTCTTACTGTAATAACATTGATATAGCATGTAGCAACCCTAAAAGTGATGACATACAGTATTATACAGCAATTAACCTCATACAATTCAGTTCATTGGCCATTTTCACCCAAAATCAAATCCCCTTGAGATACACATCAGAATTCCCCATCCTTTTGCCTTACCCACCAAGTGCACCCAGGTCCTTAAGCAAAAAAATCCCTGTGAATGTGTTTTTCTTTGCCCAAGGCAGGAGTAGCCCAAACTGTCTTCCACAGCATATTTTTAAGTGCACTACAGGGACTATATCCCCCGCTACAGTATGTAAAAGTTTTGATTGGGCAGGGCCAGCTCGATTGGCAAATCCTCTGATGTTGACTAAACAGGTGGCTTTTGCTAAATGTGTATCCTAATGTTTAAATGCCCCACCAGCCCTTGCTCTCAGTGCAGTCTTTAATAGTCCATTATATTGTTCAATTTTCCTGGAGGCTGGTGCATGATAGGTGATGTGACACACCCACTCAATGCCGTGCTCTCTGCCCCAGGTGTCTATGAGGTTGTTTTGGAAATGAGTCCCGTTGTCTGACTCAATTCTTTCTGGGGTGCCATGTTGCCATAAGACTTGTTTTTCAAGGACCAGGATAGTGTTCCGGGCGGTGGCATGGGGCATGGGATATGTTTCCAGCCATCCGGTGGTTGCTTCCACCATTGTAAGCACATGGCGCTTACCTTGGTGGGTTTGTGGCAGTGTGATACAATCAATCTGCCAGGCCTCCCCATATTTATATTTCAGCCATCGTCCTCCATACCATAGAGGCTTTACCCGCTTGGCTTGCTTGATTGCAGGGCATGTTTCACATTCATGGATAACCTGTGCAATAGTGTCCATGGTCAAGTCTACCCTTCGATCACGAGCCCATCTGTATGTTGCATCTCTTCCTTGATGGTCTGAGGTGTCGTGGGCCCACTGAGCTATAAATAATTCACCCTTATGTTGCCAGTCTAGATCCACCTGAGCCACTTCAATCTTAGCAGCCTGATCTACCCGGTGGTTGTTTTGATGTTCTTCAGTGGCTGGACTCTTGGGAACATGAGCATCCACATGATGTACTTTCACAACCAGGTTCTCTACCTGGGCAGCAATATCTTGCCACAATGCAGCAGCCCAGATGGGTTTACCTCTGCGCTGCCAGTTGTTCTGCTTCCATTGCTGTAACCACCCCCACAGGGCATTTGCCACCATATAGCTTGATGGCATTAGGGTGCACTGTGCACCGGTGTCCACAAAAGCCTTATACTCCTGTGTACCAGGCTATTGAATCCATGCAGTTGAGTAAACTGGTTGCCCCTTTTCCTCCACCTGGCTGGAGGGAGGGCCCCTCTAGTCCTGACCATAGTATTCGTTACTCACTTCTTGTAAGTATGAGTCAAGAGTTCCTTCATTAAAATCAGGAATAAGATTAGCCCTTCTGCTCTGCCTGGGTAACTGCCCACTGGAAACTGGAGCAGCAGTTTTCCTGGAAGAACCCCCCTGAGTGAATGTTTTTCCTTGCAACTCACGTACCCGTGCCTCTAGGGTTGAGGTAGATTTGCCATCTCACTTCCTCATATCCTCTTTGTGGTCATGCAGGTAAAACCATAGGGTGGCCCATGGTGTGTACCCTCTATATCCTCTCTCTTGAGCAGAAACATGCTGACTTCTAATAGCTGAGATACTGGTCTGTACAGATGGAGAGTAGGACTTACCCTCTTTGAGTTGCTGGACCTCCTGGGACAGTTTCTCCACAGCCAAGACAGGGAGGAAGAGATACTTTCTTCATATTCCCAGAGTTGGCAAGCCACTTCATCCACTGTTGGTGCCTCTTCATCTTTCCAGGTCAGTATTGCCAACAAATTGGCATATGACATTGGTGCGCTCTGTACAAACTTCTGCCACATGGCTCATGTGCACTGGACTTCATCTGGATCTTTGAATAACTGCTTGTTGTCCAGGTCACCATAACTTGCCTCCAGCATGGCTGCTTCCCTCAGGTACTGGGTATCTCTCTCCATGGTGGTCCATTTGCCTGGGCAGTATCTTTCCTTCATACCTGACAGTAATCGCCTCCAGAGCCTGAGGGCCTGTGCCCCTTTTCCAATTGCTTTGTCAGTGCCCCCGTCCCTAGAAAGGGATCCCAGCTGTTTGGCTTCCTTATCCTCTAATTCCAGGATACTGGCCCTGTTAGCCCAGCATCAGAGCAGCCAGGTGACAATGTGCTTGCCTGGATGATGACTGAAATCTTTTTGCATATGTCGCAGCTCATTCAGGCATAGGTATTGGGTGGTTTCCGTCTTTATGAGTTCTTCCTCTTCCTCATTCTCCCCCATGATGACCCTGCTTTTTCATCATCCCTTAGTAAGTGAGCTTACTTCCGCTTCCCACATTTCTTCTTGTGTTATAGGGGTGACTGATACAGACACAGGTTGGTTCTCTGGTTCAGCTGCAATGCCTGTCACCAGGACTGGAGTAGCCACAGTGCCTGTCACTGGGGGTGGTGTAGCAACAACACCTGTCGCTGGGGTTGGAGTAGCCGCAGTACCTGTTGTTTTGTTATCAGATCCAGAGACCTTCTTTTCCCCTTGAGGGTACTGAATAGTGTTAAACAGGGCTCGATAGGCATGGGCCAGGCCCCAGCACATTGCAGTGATTTGTGTCTTCCTAGACTTGCCAGGGTGACAGCATACTTTTTCCAAATATTCTACTAATTTTTCAGGATTCTGCACTTGTTCAGGGGTGAAGTTCCAAAACACTGGAGGTGCCCACTGTCCTAGACATTTGCCATGCTATCCCACATACCCTGCCAGTCATAACTATCCAGCCTTGGGACAGATCTCTGGATGATTAAATTGCTTATTAAACTTAGACAAAACTGAAACAATACTCCCAAGAAATATCAGTAGAAGTATCTTAATTACCTAAGGATGTTCAAGATACTGAAAAGTTATTGTAATGAAAGAGGAAACGTTATAGAAGAAGGTAGTGAAAGTGCCATTCTGTATTTTTTCCAGAAAAAACCTTTCAGAGGAAGAGGTATAATTGCTAACTGTCTCCACGAGGTGATACCCCAAGTACAGTAATGGCTTCAGTGCAAAGCTCAAATACCAGATTAAGCTCAAGGCCAGTGTTTTAATAACAGATCTCCCAGGCAGAACATCGCTAATCACTGCAGAGCACAGCAAACTGCAAAAACCAACACCAATCTTTAACATGTACAGCCAAAAAAAAAAGAGCATGGTGCAGATAAGATAAAGTAATATTGAGAACAGATGAATCAAGATCGTGACCTGGCACTGTTAACAGACATAAATTCCTTAATAAACTCTGGTTAAACTGTTTTTATCTCAAACCCTTTGAGCTCCACGTTGTGTGCCAAAAAGGACTGTCGTGGTTTAACGCCAGTCAACAACCAAACACCGCACAGCCTCTCACCCTCTCCATCCCACAGTGGGATGGGGGTGAGAATCTGAAGAGCAAAAGTAAGATAAATTGTGGATTGAGATAAAGACAGTTTAATAATTGAAATAATAATAATAATAGTTATTTTTTAAAATGTAATGTAAAGGAAAACAACAAGAAAGAGAGAGAAAGGAACAACACGCAGGAAAAACAAGTGATGCAGCCACTCAGCACCCACTGACCGATGCGCAGCCAGTCCCCAAGTATCAATGACTGCCCTCTGTCCAACTCCCCCCAGTTTATATACTGAGCGTGATGTCCTATGGTGTGGAATATCCCTTTGGCCAGTTTGGATCAGCTGTCTTGGCTGTGCCCCCTCCCCTCCTGGCTTCTTGTGCACCTCGCAGATTGTGGGAAGCTGAAAAAGTCCTTGACTAGTGTATGCACTACTTAGCAACAACTAAAACATCAGTGTGTTATCAACTTTATTCTCATACTAAATCCAAAACACAGCATTATACCTGCTACTTGGAAGGCAATTAATTCTATCCCAGCTGAAACCAGGACAAGAGGTAAAACATTCTGGGCTTTGAGACCTGACAAACTTAAAGGCATGAAAAAAGTGTTTTCATGTGGTAAAACTTTAAAATATAGTACATGTAGGATGCAGATATCTTCGGAAATCAATGAAGTCACTTTATTATTTCTGCCTCTGCAGAAAGTGCATAGAGATTTACCTGTATAGTTGAAAATGCTCTCTGGGGAGAAATATATCATCACCTTCATCAGGACAAATCTGTAATCTGTAGCGGTCATTTCCTGATAAGTGAGATGTAGCCAGCCATATCAACAGGGAGCCAGCTCTCAATCTTTAAGCATAATACTCTTTCTACTTCAGTAAGTAGTGTGGCACAATAGGAAGACATTTCTAGATTAAAATATTTGGTGCTGAGGGCTGAATCCCCACAGTGTGTATATTTTGGGGGTTTTACTTCAGATTGGTTGTAGTCTGATCATTTGGTCTGAATGACTGCTATCAGTTGGAGGACATTTGAGTTTCAGCCAAAAGGAAGTCTCTTTGGTTCTGAACAGCTTTGCAGTATGAACAGAGCAGTAAGTGGGGATCACTGGGAGTTTCCCTACAAAATGGAGTCCTAGCTCAAATGCAAATCACAGAATCGCAGAATGGTTGAGGTTGTTGGAAGGCATCTCTGAAGGTCATCTGGTCCAACCCCCCCTGCTCAAGCAGGGCTGCCTAGAGTCAGTTGCCCAGGACCGTGTCCAGACAGCTTTGGAATATCTCCAAAGATGGAGACTCTACCACCTTGCTGGCCACTCTCACAGTGAAAAAGTGTTTCCTGATGTTCAGAGGGAACCTGCTGTGTTTCAGGTTGTGCCCATTGCCTCTGGTCCTGACACTAGGCACCACTGAGAAGAGCCTGACTCCATCTTCTTTGCACTTTCCCTTCAGATATTTATACACATTGGTGAGATCCCCCCCAAGGCTTCTTTTCTGCAGGCTGAACAGTTCCAGCTCTCAACCTTTCCTCATAGGAGAGATGCTCTAGTCACTTCATGATTTTAGTGGACTTTCACTGGATTCTCTCTAGTAAATCCATGGTTCTCTTGTACTGGGGAGCCCAGAACTCCAGGCGTGGCCTCACCAGTGCTGAGCAGAGGGTAAGGATCACCTCCCTCCAACTGCTGGCAACACTCCTGCTAATGCAGCTAAAGATAACATTATACTTCTTTGCCAGATATAGAGTAAACCATGGGCTTCCCATTCACTTACTTTTGCCCTTCCTAATTGCATTCTCTGTTATGGTACCTGCATCTCATACATTTTCAGCATGGCATTGCTGCCTCTCTTCTGCTTGACATCACCAAGCATAGGGACAGACCCGACTGACAAATCTGCTCCAAGGGTCCTCCAGCAGCTGCAGTCGGATGTCCAGTCTATTCAGTCTACATCAATCTTATGACCCACATAGAAATGGACGCTTGTCATAAGATCTTATATTGCCATGTGTCAGTCACTTGAGCAGATGTGCTTTCCCATCATTTGGCTGTAAGCAAGAGAATTTTGTCAGGGTTTCCAGCAGCCTTGTGAGTTCTGCAAAAGCTGGATGGCTTTTATGGGTTTATGTAATCAGTAGGAACCTGTAGTTTGTTTCAAAAGAGCAGCTGATATCCTGTAAGTTGCCTATTTTAATTCTTCTAACCTGGATAACCGAAACCCTAAAGATAGTACTTTCACGATATAGGATTTCTTACTGTGTGGGTGGAGGGAAAGATTTGGTAGAACCAAAGGGATAAAGAGAATTGTGATGGCTATATGCAGTGAAAACAAGCAAAATGATTCATAAACCTCAGGCATAAATTATTTTAAACTAAGTAAAGATTT
The DNA here is from genome assembly GCA_013389905.1 of Sula dactylatra. Lineage (NCBI taxonomy): Eukaryota > Metazoa > Chordata > Aves > Suliformes > Sulidae > Sula > Sula dactylatra. The sequence continues at coordinate 9,806 of WEKW01009059.1, forward strand.
TAGAAATAAAACAAACATATATATTTTGCGATAAATAAACAGTGGTCATTTCTAACAAATTTGCTTTACTTGTATCAGTACAGCACTGTGTGTTGGTACTAGTTGTCTTTTTGCCACTGTCAAAGGATTGTTACATGCAAAAGTAGTTACGTGCCAAGTAAATCTGACAACGCTTTGCAGAAAGGCAGAAATCTATCTTCTTGTGCTTGACTGATTTGTCAGTATTGCCAGAAAACCTAGTTTTAGATCAGATATGAATCATGGTATGTTTAAGAATAATAGGAATTTTCAATCTTCCTTTGTAAAAGCTTTGAGGTTGAGAATCATTAATTTTGAATATGGCATTTACAATTTTATTTGGAATTTTTTTTAGTGTAAGTAGCTTGTTTATATATACTTCTGTCTGTTAATGAAGCATGGTTTTTAGTGCTGTTTAAGAATAACTATTCCTTTAATCAAAATGTTATTGGATTCAATATTTTAATTTGAATGAGTTTATATAAACTCAAATTTGAGGCATTTAATTTGTTCTTTCTTTTTAATGTGCTGTATGCTCAATTTTTTATTTTAACGTATTTATAGCTGTTTAATGTAACATATTTCTTTGAGGTAGTTACTTCTGAAACTTGTTAATACTGATGCTGAAAGGAGAGAGAAATAAAACTACATAAAATACCAAATATATTGACATGTTGATATGGAGTAGAGTAAATAAAAATATCATCTCATTGTTCAGTAGCATTTAACTACTGGAAAATTAAAACAAAGTTTAGCAGTTTCTGTATTTCCTCTGAAGTCCAGTGTAATTTCTACACATTTTGTGGCAAGTATTTTGTCTAAAATATGTACTTTGTAAAACTTGTGCTTACTTTTTTTCAGAGCACATTCAAATTTAAATCTGAGAGTGACATTCATCTGGCTGAGCACCATAAACAAGTGCTATACGATGGGAAACTTGCAAGTAGCATTGCTTTTACTTATAATGCGAAGGCTACCGATGCTCAGCTATGCCTTGAATCCTCACCAAAGGAAAATCCTTCAATTTTTGTACACTCCCCCCATGCTCTTATGCTTCAGGTTTGTGCTACTAAATTCATGTTCTGTTAGCTCAACATCATTTGGATAATAAGAGGATTTGTGTGCTAGTGGAAAGAGATTGTTATTTTGTATTATTTCAGCTCTTAATATACTTATCACTTGAACTGGTCTTTCTTTGCGCACTTTCCAGAGAAAAAAATAATTTTTTCTTCATTAAGAAATATGTACTTCATACTGTAAGGCACAGTTTGCCAGAGCACTGAAGTTTTTCTGTTTACTGTTTGCCTTTAACTATACTGATTGTAATTGAAACATAAGTAATGAAACTAAGATAAACCAAGTCTGATTTAATTTGCACCCAGTTCAGTGTTAAAGAGTTCCCAAGTTATGTTTGTAACTGTCCTTTAAAATTGAGGTTAACTGAGGTTTTTCCTTTTATTTATTTTTTTTTTAAATTTAGGATGTGAAAGCTATCGTAACCCACTCCATTCACAGCGCAATTCATTCCATTGGAGGGATTCAAGTTCTTTTTCCTCTCTTTGCCCAGTTAGACAATCGACAGCTGCATGACAGTCAGGTCGAAACAACAGTTTGGTAAGCTTCTTTCAAGCAAGATAAGAACTAAGTTAAGCTAAGAATATTTCCAGGTTTTTTTTGTGGGAATGTTTGATTTGTTTTCTGTTGTAAATGCTGTGCCTTATATTTTACCCTTGTTTCTTTGAAAATGGTATTATTTTTTAAAAATAGTCTACTGTAGAGATGTGTAAATTGTATTAATCTGATGAGATTCCAAATGGAACTGGCATAAAATTGATTGGATTACATATGAATTCAAATCACTCTAGAGTCTTTAAAGATAGTTTTGTGACAGTTCTTGCAACTTCTAAAAGAAACCAATGTGCTTTTACTTGACAATTCAATGTTGTTTACTTTCTCAAAGTCTATGTCATTTGAATTCATATTTAATAACATTCAACATTAATGGAAGATACCTCCTTCCATATTAACACATGGTCAGAAAGTCACAGAGCTATGATCAGTTATTTTGTGGCTATATTACAATTGCAACAGTGACTGGGGACACACCAAGAGAGTTTTAAACGGGAAACATGAAGTCTCTGCTCTGATACTATGGAAGTAACCCCTAGGTTGAAAAGCCTTCACAGAAGTTAGATGAATGCTTCCATGCGTAGCCTGCAAAGGACTGCTTAGGAGTCTGTCAGTACCCGTGCTGACTTGTTCAAAGCTAGCTCAGCTGCAGCTCTTTTTGCAAAGATGGTCTCTTGCCCACACTTGTCAGGGCAGGCTCCTATTCTAGTGGCAACACAAGATGTCTAAACTTGTCAGAACAAGGTGTGTGGCCTAAACCTTTGGAAGTAACAACACTGAAAAGGTAATGCTGAAGAACTGGTACAGTGCTTCCCTGTAGGATGGTATGTAAATACAACTTGCTAGAAAACAGTGTTTAGGGGCAGCATAAGCTGACTCCTGTATCTGAATAAATTTATAATACTTCAGAGTACATGGCTTATTTTCCTGCTTAGAGTACTCTGCTATTAATTATTCTGGATATTTGCTATTGCATTAGATATTTCAGTAATAAATTAATTAACTGAAAAATAATGAAATAATACTAAAATTGCTGACAATTTTGAAAAATTTAACTGAAAGTCATAAATTGGTATATTTTTTCATGAAAGTTCACTTGTCTCAGTCTAATTTAAGAAATTCATCAATTTGCTGAAGTTTTGTCAGTCTTCTGTTCTCCCCTTTGGTAACTCAAATATATGTAGCTAAGATGGCTGCTGGTTTTTATTTGTTTCTGTAGTGTGAAATGTTAATGCATTTCATGAGAATACTGTAGTACAATATTAAAAGTAATACCACAGCCTTAAAAATAACGAGTTCTACTTCCAAGCAGTATAATGGTGCAAATTTCATTCAATGTCAAAGACAGAAAAGCTGGCTGTATATTGGCTCATGTGCAATATTTACTTTTTTGTAGTCTGTTTTCCAGTATGTACTTTACATTGAAATATTGTGAAGTAAGCGCAATAGAAAAAACAATGCTTGGTCTGAAATAAATTTGGAAAAAAAAATTCCCTGTATGTTTTTATTTACTGGCACAGCAGTAGGCAAAAATGCTTTATTCCAGTTTAAGGAAGATGATGTGTGTATGTGCCCATACATGTGAATAAAATATATGTTAAATTCATTAATGAGCTGAGTCTGTAATAAATGATAAAGCAGTAACCAGGTCTGTTTAAAAATTGAAAGCTAATATAATGTAAGTTTTATAAGTCGAGATAAAGACTAATTCTTCCCAAGTGTGTGGTCTTTCCAGTGAGTGAGAACATTCATAAAGTTCAATTTAAAATGTACAGAACATTTCTGGAGTTAGTTGAACTGTAAGTAGGAAAAAAAAGTTATTCTTGAATAAATCAATGCATTTTCTTCTATAATTAGATTATATTCTAAAGAGATCTGTAATTCATTATGCTATATGATTGTACAAATGCATAATACAACAAGATGTGATCCTAACTCAAGAACAGATTTAAAAGATTTTTAAGCAAATGGCTGCTTGATGAGATGTAACAAATGTTGAATTACCATGAATTTTGTGTATGTGCATTATTTTCTTATATTTAATGTAATAGGATGTTGATATTGAGAAAAATAATAGTTTAAGTGAACGAGGAAGTAGGCAAATACAGGAATAAAAGATTTCTGGGGGCAAAGAAAGGAGATAATGGTGAAAGGAGGCTAAACATGAAAAACAGGGCTATGTTTAAGATTTATTTGTGGAGTGGACTAAGGGAAGAAGTATACTTACTGAGTCCTTTCCTTCTTTCCCCTTGTTTTTTTAGACAATTCTCTATTTGTTCCTTTCCAAAATGCAGTTGTTGAACTGTATCTGATACTTGTTTATACCCTTCTTACATATGAAAATCTACAACAGCAACAGAGGGCTGCACCACTTCTTTCTGAAAAGTGTGGGCATTCAACCATTACAACCTATGTATTTTTATAAGCAGATAATCTTTATGCTGCTTTGCCAAAAACAAAACAAAAAAAGAAGTCCAGATGATGCTTGATGACAGTAGACCGTTATGTTTGTATAGGGTTACTATGGCTGTAGAATTTATTTCTTTCTGGTGGCCAACTTGGGGGACTCAGAAGTTGTCCCTTGAATAGCTGTGCTGCCTTTTGTCTTAATGTGTTCCTGGGTGGTGGGAAGTATAAATAGGATGATGTCCTAGGTTTCCAGACTACTTTTCTGAATCCTTCTCATCTCTTCCTCTCCTGCACGTATTAAAATCTGTTTCATAAGGTCAAGGTTCTCAATATTTTGGGTTTTGTTTTGTTTTGTTTTGTGTTTTTTAACATTAGAAGGGGTTTGTTAACAGGACCATGAAGGAACACCTTGCTTTTTAATTGTCTTGATCGACTTACCATTTTAATCTTTTTTAAATTAATACATTTGTTGTAAATAAAAATTTTAATTATAAAGCAGAGCAATATGAGTATAGCAACTTCGTGGTTTAATGGTGATCTTTGTAAATGTTCTTTATTCCTGTAATATGTATATCCCTGTGTGCCTTTTGTACATCTTCCATGAGACCAAGTATTGAAATAACCTACAATTCTGCTTTTGAAGCACTGTATAGATTCTTATGCTCTCATACACTGAAATGAAAAGAATGGAGACTGAGTTCATATCTTAAGTATGTGTTCTTAAATTAAGTGGTGCACCTACTCTTCAGGAGAGTGTTCCCTCAACTTGAATGCCAAGACTGCTACTTTTCATCCTGTTTTTCAGTACTCTGATTAGAATAGAAAATTTAGCAGTTTAGGTCAATAAGGTGTTTATGTAGTAAAAAGAAATACAGAGTGCTTTTCTTCTGTTATGATACTCTTGTTCTTACCTTTGATTATACTATACGGGTAGTACGATAGGAAGGACTTGCTTTGTTCACTTGCGGTCTCTCGTGTATAGTTTTGAATTCATTTGGGTCTGCTGAGCACTGACATACAGACTGATTCTGACAAGGTATTGGGTGTGCAGTCTTTGGCACTGACTCAATTCCATCACAGAAAAAATAATAAGTGTCAGTTCAGATGAGATTGTTGCTTTGGATTGTACCATATTGCGAAAATATTTAAAGTAGCAGGAGCTGTAGCTGTTTGCTTAAATAGATGAAGTCTTTCCAAGAATTCTTTTATATACTGATTCTAGAAGTTACTAACTAGATTTGCTAGATCACATACACCACACAATAAAAATTAAAAATACTGTTACTGTTTATCATGCTAAATAAATGCAATGCCTAGGCCCACCTTAACTTTCTTAAAGGTGATATATGCACCCACCTAAAATTTGTAGTAAAGTAAATGTAGGCATCTTTTCAGTCAGTTTTATTACTGACATTATTTTCACTATTTCATATAGGTAGCTTTTATACAGAGTATATTGCCCACCTATTGTAAGTCAGTCAGTGAAGTGGAAACATTGGTGAGGGGGGAAGCAATAATATTTCAACTCCTGTTCTTCATCTTTTCATGTAAATGTTTTGTGTGTTTTGCTTTGATCAATTAATATCTTGTACTAATTTTTTTTAGTATTTTTTATATTCACTTGATAACTTTTTGGGTTCCTGTCTTAACTAGTTGTGTTGCTGCATCTGCTTTTTGATAGATGGATAGTTTGGTAGGAAATAGGCAGTTTTTCTATCAGTTTCCACAGATAGGAAATAGCACAACTTGATAGGAAATACAATTTGATGTCTTGATTTTTTTATTAGCTTAATATGAAAAATCTGTGAGTTTCCAATAATTCTTGCTAATGTCATTAGTTTAATTTAATTTATCTTTAAGACCATAGTAGCAACTAAGATGAATGCCAGGTATATCCTACCTACATAACCTGTCCTCTCCTACTGTCGTTCAAGTATTTTCTTGTTTGCCACTGCTGGCCCAGGTATTTAAACTTGAGAGTGGGTATGAAAGTCATCCTTTCCAAGGCCATTGCATTTACCTTTGTGCCTCAGGTGGAGAGCCAGGGTCCCAGTCCATCGCTGCCTCCAGTCTACAGTTTAGACTTTGCAGAGTCAGGTGCTGATAACCCTCTCCTAATGCATTTTGAAGGGAAGGCTGAATATTGCACCTGAAATTTCACATCTCTGGTATAACCTAGCTGTGCTCAGATGAAATCAGTTATACTGGAATCTTCCCAAACTGTGACAGCAGGATTGTGACATGCCAAATCAGACTGACTGGATGATAGTTTATAATGAAAATACAGTCACTGTATCAAGTGGTAGAAATCCTTTGTAAACTCCCAAACTGCAGTACCTCTTCATACTCCAGAAGATCCAGGAACTGTTAAGGGTGGCTAATTTATGAATGGAGTCTGTATCCCAAAATGTTATGCCCGTAAATAGAGGTGTGCAATGACTTGCCTCTCTAGTTCTCCTGTGGTACACCTGTTCAACTGACTTGTGTTCAGTGGCATCAGTTTGGATGAAACACGTTTAGTGGTCTTTTCTTATTGTCTTCATCATATGTTATGAGAAAAAGAAAGGGAAAAGAAAAAAGTAGTTTTTCCTTTCTCTCCAACAAGCTTATAGAAGGAAAAAAGGTAGTTACACAGAAAGCTAAGGAAGCACTTTAGAGAGCTGCCATAGCTGTACCTCATGGGAACTTACTTTCCATCCCCACTATCTGTCCGCGTCTCTTCTGCTCTGAGTTTATCTTACTTCCAGCGTGGTTAAGGGAACCTTTCTTGGGTTTGCGGCACACAGGCTTTACTGGCCATGTCTGCATAAATATGAATGAATGAATATTAATAATTAGTAATGTAGCAGCAGAGCAATTGACTGCATTAAAACATGAACAAGTGTTGATTTCATGCTTCAGCAATGAATATACCTTGATGAAAATCCCGTTTTGTATTCCCAACTTGTGTTACAAGTGCAGTCAAAACAGTTTCTGAAATCCATGCTTACCCTTTGTGCTTTGATTTTCTTCCTGAAGGAATGAAGTAAAGAAGCAGAGATCATCTCGCACCTTCTGTGCATCAAATTACATTGCTAATATATTGCTAATGCTTATCCCTGA
>WEKW01009060.1:0-19811 GCA_013389905.1 Sula dactylatra
TGAATTAACACACACTAAAATACCCTCTCTCTTTCTCTCTGATTTGAAAATGTTCCCTTTAGCTAATTTTTTTTTAGTCACACTGGTGAAGAAAACCTGTACTAGCCTTCACAAAACAAGATTGAGAAAGTTTCAGATGTTAATGGACTGTTAAATCAGCATTATTATAATAGCATTAGAAATGAAAGAAAATAGTTGACTAAGCAAAGATAATTCAAGTTAAGGTCATCAGTCATAAAACCTTTCTGATATTTAATCAGATGCCATGCTCAATTTTCAAAACTTCTAGCAGTTATGTTCAAATCAGGTCAAAAGCAATCATTAAACCAGGTATGTATTTAGATAGAATTTAGATTCGATTTTTGGCAAAATTACAATGTCTTCCTTCTTTCTTGCACCTTTTTCCTTTAACCTATATAAAATTGCATGTAATGTAATAATCTCAGTAAAATACTGGAAGTAATAAGTAACATATTTATGAAACACTACAGTTTTCTAGTTATGTGTTGTGAAATAGATATAATAACTGTAGGGAGAAGATATTGTTGTTCATGGAGCTGGCAGATATCTCTACCAAATACTGAAATGAAAGAGTAAAATAAATTCTTTTAGATCAGAAAGTTTTTTTATAACAGAATTAGCCACAGAAAGTAATCTGTGATAGATGTGTAGAAATGCAAGCCCAAAAAAAGCCTCTGACTTTTTAGTTTCTTACTCCTAATTGGTGATGTTGATTGTCTTCAATGAGGAAAACCAGGATTTGAATGTGGAACAAGCAAATAATTATTTTGTCTTAAAAGGGCAAATTTGAACAGGATCTTTTATTCAAAGAAGGAGGGCAAAATAACTGATATGGAAGAAGTACAAGACTTACTGAATGAAAAAAATCAAAACAACCTCAGACATGTCCAAAAGAATATTAAGAAGGCAAGCACAAAGTATGGAAAATGAATCAGCAAGAAGGATGCCTATGACACCATTGTAGGGAATTACAGAAACAAAGTGAAAATAGTCAAAATACAGTTAAGCTGAACTTTTTAAAAAACATTGCAAATGTCAGTGACAAAGACAAAAATAGAAAAGGGTGAGCAGGGATAGGAAACAGAAGAAAAGTGATACTAATACAAGTTCAGAAAGGAATAAAGAACAAGGTTAATGTATTCCAGTTGTCAAAGGAATATTTTTGCCTCAGATTTTTTTTTCAAATGTGACTGCTATACAGAAAAAATAATGGTAAAGTATCATAAAAAAAAGGTATGTAATAGACATAAGGATATCTGAAATGGAAACAAAGCTTAGACTGCATATTCTAACAAAATCAGGACAGTCCGTTAGTCTCTATTCCTGAAGAATTTGATCCTTAAAAGAGTCATCACTTGAAATAGAAAGTCCAGGACTATGAATGAATGATGGCAATGCTTTCTGAATGGAGAGCAGCAAATACAACATTGCATATACATCATATGTATGTACGTAATAAGCCTCAGTGCTGCATAATGCTTAGACCATATTTTGGAGAAGAAATTACCAAATCCATGGAACGCTGCAGACCCTTGAGTAAGTGACAAAATTGTATTAAAGAGATAGCACATTAGAATAACTCCATATATACGTTTGCATGTATGTGTGTGTGTGTGTATATATATATATATGCGTATTTTCTGACAGCTGATCTATTAGATCACTATAGTCAGGTCAGTCCAATCTATCTAGACTTACAAAAACACTTCACACAGCTTCCTGTAGAAAGCGATATTTCAAATGGACTTATATTCATCAGAAATTATGAATAGCTAGGTAACAGGACAAGTTACATCAAACAGATCAGACTGGAAAGAGATTAGACAGTGATTTTTCCTCAGTCATTATTCGTCGGGTAGGTTTGTTTAATGTTTTCGTTAGAGACCTTCATGCAGGAACTAAATGGGTGCTCTGAAATGTCCAGGTCATACAAAGTAGAAAGTACTATCCATACTGTGGAGGACCAGATCAATAAGTGGAAGAATCGGATGGACCTGTGGACTAAAGCAGTGGAAATGAAATTAAATTTTATAATACAAAATACAAAGATACATACTTCAGGATTAATGAGAATTTGAGCCTATAAACATAAACTACATCAACTGTATGTGACAAAGGAAAGGAAAAATCTGAATACATATATGAGTAATAGGTTGACAGTATGACATGGCTGTGAAAATGCTAATGATATCCTGGGGTGAATCATGCAAGGTGTTCTCAGTACTGACAGGAAAACATTGCTCCCGTTTTGTAATATGTTGTTGGCAGCATCTTACTCAAAATATTCTGTACAATATTACTCGCCTGATAATGATGAAATTAAACTGAATTTGGTGCAGAAAAGGACTATAAGGATGACTATAAGAATGGAAGAATCCCTATGAAATCATGTTAGAAGAGATAGTAAAATAAATGTTGAGAGAATATTACTTTGTAAATGTGCAAATATAAGAGGGACAAGAATAATCTGCTTTAGAAGACAATGCTATACATGACCATATGGATATAAAATGGTTATGAATAATTTTGTCATCACAATTAGAAAGATGTTTCTAAGTAAAGTCCTGGGATAGCCTTTATAATGATTTTGGCTTTAACACAAAGGTTGAAAAGTTTATAGGAGAAGGGATCACATAAAACAGAAATAAATCAATCCTAATTCTCATGATGGAAGACCATGTGTATTCAACTCATCTAAATTTTCCAAGGCTGTTGAAATAAACTAAAATATTTCATTGTGTCCTGGTTTCAGCTGGGAGAGTTATTTTATTTTTCATAGTAGCTAGTGTGGGGCTACGTTTTGGATTTATGCTGAAAACAGTGTTGATAATGTGGAGATATTTTAGCTGTTGCTAAGTAGTGCTTACACTAGTCAAGGACTTTTTTCGCTTCCCATGCTCTGCCGGGTGCACAAGAAGCTCGGAGGGGACACAGCCGGGACAGCTGACCCCAACTGACCCAAGCGATATCCCACACCATATGACGTCATGCTCAGTATATAGAGCTGGGGGAAGAAGAAGGAAGGGGGGGATGTTTGGAGTGATGGTGTTTGTCTTCCCAAGTAAGCGTTATGTGTGGTGGAGCCCTGCTTTCCTGGAGATGGCTGAACACCTGCCTGCCCATGGGAAGGAGTGAATGAATTTTTTTTTTTTTTGCTTTGCTTGCATGCGCGGCTTTTGCTTTACCTATTAAACTGTCTTTATCTCAACCCAGGAGTTTCCTCACTTTTACTATTCTGATTCTCTCCCCCATCCCACTAGGGGTGAGTGAGTGAGTGGCTTCGCGGTGCTTGGTTGCTGACTGAGGTTAAACCACGACACGTTGATATGGACCCTATTTATTTGGCACTACACAGAAGTTACATGTCACTGAGATTGACTCTCAGATGAATAAACTGACCCTTTTTTGGTGTTCTGTTTTTTACCCTCCATCCTGAAAAACACTTGGAGACTGGTCACATGCTACTGTACTGGTTCACCAGTATCTCTAGCAACACTGAAAATTTTTTAAGTCCCTACATGGTATTTCTTGATTAGGTACTCAAGTGATTGTCACATATCGTTAAATTAGTAGTTAAGAAGTCATCCCAAAGACTGACTGGCAGAAAACCTTGGAAAGTTGTTTTAATTTGCTGTGCAGTGTCCTTACCTAGATGAGATGCTTTCATCTAACAAATGCTCACAGTCTTCTAGGAATCTAGGATCGTGTCAATGCCCTTGATGCCAGCTATAATGCCAGCTATATTTCCACACATTTTTGTAGCTAGTGATCTGATGTTGAAATACTGAAGTTTTTGGGTTGTTTAGAGAAGACAGTGCTGTAACTTCTGAGACATTCAGCTAAGGTTTTTTGGTGCCAAATAGATGTTCTTTAATCTACAGCTGGTGAACACTTGGCTCTACTGCTATAGCTCTTTTTTTGTTGTTGTTTTTTTGCTTGTTTGTTTGGGTTTTTTTCCCCCTGCAAGCACTGTTTTTTTATTTATTTGTATTTACTTATGGGTTTAAGCTGTATTATTGACTGTTTTTCCAACCTGATAATAGAAGTAGTACCACATTTTGTGCATTGTTCTTTGGGGCCTTAAAGCAACATTCTAGGTTGTGTTACTGAATGGGTATATATCTGATTTAGGATTAGATTAAATTAATGTAATATCTTAAAATTTAGGATTGATATTGTAAAGAACACAATTCTATCTCTTAGAGTGTCTTAAACACTGCGTTTTTATATACCTACAGAATCACTGTTTTTAGTTAAGCAAATTTGACTTATCTTTTATTTCCTTTACTGATACTTATCTCACCTTCCCAGATTCTGTCATTTCTGGCTGAATATCTGAAACTATCTGTTATCATTCCCCTACTGTATGTCACTCAAGACCACTTTCCCAGCAGTTAATTGGGAAAAGAAAGCCTGGCAGGCTCTAGCCTCATGATATTTGCACACAGGTGTCTTTATCACTCAGTTGTCATGACTGATGCTGCCCTATATATCATTGTATAGAAAAAAGCAAGGAATTCAGAAGGCATCTCCAGTATTTTTCTGTACAGTGCTCCAGAAGATAAATAAAGGAAAAAGTAAAGAGGTTTTGTTAGAGAGAAAACAAACCGATAAGAAGAAGCAATTGGAAATTCATATTTTTAATACTGAGAAGGAAACATAAGATTTACATAATTTCAGTCAGCAGGTTTATTATTTTTAAATGCAAAAATAAACAAATGTAGACCAGTGTGGAAACAGGCTTGTATGACAATATATTTTTTTCTTTCTTAATCCTTGTATTCTCCACTGCTTTGTCTGCTTTATCTTGACAAAAGAGTAGCAGGAAATTGTAGCTTACATTTTCTCAATTCTTTTGTTGTCTATTTTAAAGCAGTGTTTAGTAATTTATATGTAATAGTTTCACAAAGTACATATTTTTGAAATAAATATAATTCATCTACAGAAAGCAGAATGCCTTATAATATTAGATTAATTGACAGCTGAATCATGCTACATTTAAATCAGTAATGTAATTGTTTCCCCTAATTGGGCAAAGGTCAGTGTAGAATGAGAATAATAATCATAGTGATAAAACTTCACGTCTGTATTATGTGTTGTGTGTGCAGAATTCAAAGTATTTTTCAAGCTTAATAGCATTTAGCCAAGTATTAGCAGCTTATTTACACAGAAGAAGCTAAGAATCAAGGCATAGACAATTTAAGTGACTTACCCAAGGCCACACAACAATTCAATTCCAGTAACAAAAATAAGATTCCATAATTTACGCCTCCTTTTTTCCTAGCTAGACCTCATTCCTGCCAAGCACTTGTCTTAGAGACAAATAACCTTGTTCTCAATGGTGAAGTGAAATGATAGGAAATGAAGTCACCTTGTGTGATTTTATTAGCTGACCCGTCTTTATGAAATATTGAATCCTCTAAAGATGGTGCATAGAATTTATCTCTCTGGTCCTAAATATGTTAATAATATTCTTTTACTCTTTCTTCTGTAGAAATTTTGGAAGTCACCAAAGGTGCATCCTTACGGCACCATCTTTTGCATCTGGGTAGACTTAAGAGTAAAAGGGAGCAGATGCGATAGCAAACGACTGACTGCATTAACAGTTTAAATTAAAAGTAAATGGCTTATCAGACAGAAATGTGAAGGAAGTGAAATACCTTCCATCTAAATATACACATGCAGTCACAGCTGTTTCCGAGGTAACACAATGTGCCTTTCTGAACAGCAATTCCCAAAAGCAGGTGTAACTTTCAAGGGATGAGTCAGTGCAGGAAGATATTCAGACCTATAACATTTCTAACACCAGCAGTTTGTTATTTTAGGTGGATTTTTCCTTGTCGCAGACTTTTATGTAATAACTAAGCAAAGGTTTGCCAGGAAAATAAGTGCAGTCTTCTGGCAATCTCTGTCTCTGCTTCCTGTAGAGTGATCTGTCCTTCTGTATGTCTGTAAAAACAAGAACAAAAATAAGTTGATAAGAAAGTCAGGAGGAGCAAGGAAGAGTATTTGATTAAGGCTTCACTGCCTGACAGAACAGCTGTCTATAAATCTTTTGTACATCTTTTACTTTTGCAAAACTGGGCACTAGCCAGTAGTGTAGAATGCTCTGTAGGCAGGGAATCCAATTTTCTGCTGCCTGAAGCCTGTGTAATTTCTTATAGCTTTTCAGAGTGCATGTAAATACCACTATTCTGATCATACTCACACTTCTTTCAGTACAAGATGCTGATTACCTAGGGCAATGTGGATCAGACCAAGAAAGACAGGGAAGAGGACTCTTTCTTTATGATTGATATTTAAGCAAGAAAAACCAGCATAATAACAAACATGCATTTTCATGAGCTTTCACCTTTATTCCAGTGTTTGCAATAGCATTAATCAATTTTTAATTATGAATTCAGGGAGGTGTTAAAATATGCAAACTGTATAAAATTTTCCAATGGATTACCAATGCATTCAAAACCACTTAAAATTGCATTTTTGGAGCATACCTATAAAAACTGTTAATCATCTCTGCAGAAGATCTATTTAAAGTCTATTCACAGATTTAGAAAACTAGATTCCTGCTGTATTACTTTTGGGTGCTATAATGTACCTATTAACACTTTGCTCAGAATGCTAATGGAATAAAATAACTAACAATGCTCAGAATGAATATGGAACATCTACTTGTTAATCTTTTATAGTCTCTGAGTATATCTTGCTCTACCTTAGTTGATTTGTCACATACTCTAAGGATCGTTTACAGTGAAGGACTGCAGATTTGCAATTTTAAGGGGTTTTGTGGGCTTGTTATTGCATGAAGTCCCACAAAAGCTTTTACAAGACGTGATTACCTATTTGTTTCTCATTCATACCTGTATTTTTCATTCACAGATGGAAAGTAGAGGCCTACAGCCAAGGGAGGTGTAACTGGTGCCTTTCAATACTATAATGAAGAGTAATCATCTGTCGCTTATATTCCCCTCCCCCCTCACACACTCTTGCTCTTATGTGGCAATAGTTGTAGTTTAGATGAAGCTGCAGAGAATAGAAAATATCCATGTTCTGCTGTATTTTTAAGAAATGACAGTATATTTATGTGAATATTTTTTAATATTACATCAACATTTTAGGTAAGAAGAAGATTATGTCATTCAAAGAAGCCTTGAAAATATGGAGAGGTATGTCAGGACACAGGCCAGATTAAGAAGTTTATATCCACAAGAACACAAGAATGGTCATAGATCAAACTAAATGCCCTAAAATCAAAAGTGAAAAATTAATATAGAAGAAACCTAGCAAGGAAAGGATGTGCTGAAATGTTCTCAAAAGATTTTCCCAGCCTTGAGATGGACATTGCAGTTCCAGGACTCAAGGTAGCTGATAGGTCGTTGTCTGTACTACTCAGATGAAAGCTGGAAATGGAAAGTGCTTTCACATCTCTAGGCAGATATGTTCTTCTCGCTTTTTATCCCAGTCAGACTTTGTTTTCCTCAAAATAATCTGCCTGTCATTGTGTAAGTATAGCACACTTCAGAGACTTCGTACTCTTTGGTAATGATCAGTTTACTAGTCAGAGAACCATGGACCATTATGAGTTCACTCATATTCCTCAGCTGTCACACCTGACCAGACAGTAATGCTTACCGATTTGCACGGTTTGCTTACAAACTATATAAAAAACATACCATTGCATTTTGAACAATGGCTTTTATCTATTAGTTGACACAAGAGAAACAAACAGGAGCAAAGGAAATTGATTCTGCAACTTTCATTTGTAGAGGACTGCAGTAAAATCATTAAGATTGGTGTAAATGGAGAATTAACAAGATTTTTCGGTTTAGAAGCAATGAAAGGAAAAACAGAAGAAAGTGAGACCCATGAGAATAGCTCGTGCTGATAGCATGTAGATTATCAGGTGGTTGTCAAGACCCACACACACCTACAGGTTGATTCTCAAAACATACCATATTCATAGACAAATAACTGAGTAAATTCTAAAGACTCATAGAGGTTGGACAGGATGGAGAGATTAATCTCTGAAGAGTCCAACAGACACATGGTGTTACTAGCATATTGCTAGTATGCAATACTAGCATGCAGTCACCAACCTAAGAAAAACTGAGCAGATGATGAGTAGCTGGTGTTCCTTGGAATCTGTATCATCCTAGGACTAACTGCTGTTGTACAAGCACCTTGTTCACTGCACGCTAGACAGGCTGCTAAGGTCTTGGTGCCTGTGAGTATTAGAGTATCAGTGTGAGTGTTAATGAGTCAAATTATTTGGGGTTTTTTTTTGGTTTGGTTTGGTTTGGTTTTTAATAAAATCATCTTTCCCTCCTAGAAGACCTGCACTAATTTTTGCTACCTTTTCTCTGCTATGTTATGACATTATTTCCTGCCTTCTTTATTTCTCTTTTGTTCTTTTCTATTTTATTATATATCCTTCTTCTGCATGACCTGAAAACAAAACAAAACAAACAGAAAAATGCCAAACACCCCTAATAATGAGTCAAGATGTAGCCCCTAAACACTTCACAGATAGCTCGTTCTAGCCATAGACATTTAGAAGAAAGAATGATAAAAACTGTAGTACAGCCAGACTATGAATAAGTTCTAAAGATTTCTCCCTTAACAGCCATTAAACAAGATGCCTCCTGTCAAGAGGATCCAATTGTGTCTGTTTTTTTGTACTTTGTAGACCTTGTAGGATACTCTTGAAAATCGTTGTGTGGAATTCAGCAGAGGTTCAGTGGTTAGTCTGACTTGGTGGTTACATGACTTCTCCATCTACATAGTTCGCAAAAAACTGAAAATGTATCAGAAGCATAGATTCAAAAAGGAAAATGTATTTCTTGGTTATAAAAGCAGAGAAGGAAGTGGAATGAAATACATCTACAATGGCTTTCACAGTGTGAAGGGCAGCTGTCCTCTATGCAGCCAGCCAGCTTGGAAGGCCAGTGCAAAGAGGCAACAAAGGCCACTCTTCCAATCAGCTTTTGGGGACATCTTGTTTCTAAAGGGGGATGCATAGATAAAGTAAATTCTGATATTAAAGATAATTGTATCAGATCATGAAGGATGTACTCCAGAAAAGGACTATCTGACCCTCTTAAGTGTCCCAGCATGCTGGAGGGAGTAGATAAAAGACACCAGCCCCACGTTAGTTCTGGAAGTCCAAATAAGGAAATAAGAAGAAATACTTCAGTTAAATGCCTCTTTTTTAAAAACAAAACAAAACAAATAAAAACCCTATACTGCAATTTCTATCAAGTCAGGTAGTTCCAAGCTCTATAAGCTATAAATGAAGTCTATACAAGAACATCTCACATTTAATTAGTAGGTGACAATTTGGAATGTTAGCCACCAGCTGCCTATGTGTCCAGATAATTTCAAAATAATTAGGGCCTCTTGAATATTGGTTCAGGTTAGCTGTTTATCACTATATAGTTAGTGACTTCCATATTATACTGCCCATTAGTTTCAACACCACTGGTATTTAATTGCTCAATAAAAAAGAGGAAAGGATGAAAGAAAAGAATGAAGGAGACAGAAAGGTAGGAAGCAATCATGCAAGAGAAGAGATTTTTATTATAACAGCTAGGAAACTTACATATGGGGGGGGAAGAGAAGTACTGTTCTTTTCAGTTTCAGATTTTGCTTAGACATTTCAGTGATTCAGCTCTGAATAATGTTCGTGGCTTGATCCAAAGGCACAAAAGCAGTCATACTGACTCCACTTACCTTGGAACACGCCATTGACAAACAGATATATGGACCACGAACAGATTTAACTCTGATGTCCTGAAGTTGTTTTTTTCTATGTAGAATAAAGAAGCAAATGAGAACAACAGAGAACGTGCAAGTCTGAAATTTAGCTTTGTAACCAATGAAACAACAGCAGCAGCATTCCCCAGCTGTGCTTATTACTACTGCACAACAGTGATAATTACCAAATTTCTATATTTATAGAAAACTGGTGTCTCATAAATATCCAGCTGTGCTTTTATCTAAATACAATATGCTACCATTTTCTATAAATATGGACAGTTGGTAGAAGCATTTTGTAATTTAAAATGCAGGATTAAGTTATAGTTTTTTATTTACATATTTATTTATTTTTAATACAGAAAAATTCTGCCTTTCAGGAAAATCAATACGACTTATTACCATTTTCAGTGAATCCATCCCTGATCATTTAGCGATTTTTGGCCATGAGGGCTATACAAGGGGTTTTTTTAGCTGTATGTTTTGACAGGAAACAACCAGATTAACAAAGCTTTCAGTCATAATGGCTAAGGTGCATAAGCAACGACTATGCTGGCTTTACTCCTGGAAACGTTGGCACCAAGAAATCTATCAGCAGTGTGGAGCTGTACAGGTAGAATAAAACAGGGACATTGATTCAGATGAGATAGGTGGAACATTTCAATTATTTATCTGCAAATGACCATAGCAACAGCAAAACCCTGACATAACATGAGATGGTTAACTTTAAATTTAGAATAGATCTTATAGTCACCAAGGTACCTCTGAGGCAGAAGGCAAATTGTCAGTAATTAATGGCTTGTGGGTTTAAGAAAAAAACAGTGTCAGCATTTAGCAGTGAAGGGTAGGAGAGTATGCGGGACCAATCTAGCTGACAACTGCAGGGAGCCTTGCAAATGTTTGCAAGTGGCTTCTTAAGAAATATTCATCTGAAAATTACTATACCTATAAATGGATTATGGTATCTAAACTCCACATGCCTTTTATTGTTAGCTCTGGCTGCTGGTCTTCTTCCATCTTGTCTAAAAAGATTTACCTTAAAATGTTTGTCCTATTTTAACAACAGCAGCAGCAGCCAAGAAGGAAAACAACCAACCCCCTTTTTACACCAGACAACCCTTTTTCTTTTTGTTAGTCTAAATGGTTCCAAAGGCTGTTTTTGTATAACACATGATATGTGTGTGGCTGCAGTGGCTATATATAACTTAATTACACAAAACTGGCAAGGTGGATTTCAGTCTACTGCTGATGAGCTGGCTCCTTTTATCGTGCTTCCATCCCGAAATAAACTGCTAAGCTTTCAAATGCTATCCTGCCTCCATGTAGTCACTTGACTAAAATGGATTTTAAACTTTTCACCTGCTAAAGTTCTTCTTTTTCAAACAGCACTGAGGGAACCCAAAGCAATAAAAAACTGGCAGAATTCCCAATGTCATCCAGAGAGGGGGAAAGGGAGAGCTCAGGAAACTAAATTGCTGCTCAAAATGTCAGCAATTAAAATTAATTGGAAATAATTAAGTAACTCCCATCTTCTTCTTCCTTTTCAGTGTTTATTTAATTTTGATATTACTACTATAGCAAGTTCATGCACAGGCTGAAAACAAGTTCAAAGCAATCTGAAGTTTCATTCTTGATTCTTTGCAGGAGCGTGTCAGGGTGCTGTGGGGGCTGGGGGCTGTGTCAGGGCAGGGCCAGGCAGCCAGGGCCCATCCCACCACTCCAACAAGGAGCAGGCAGCTGGGGGGGCACTGGGCAGCACCAGCCCTGGGCATCGGGCACCTCCCTGGGGACAGGGACCAGTCAAGGCTGGGCTGGGACATGGGCTTGCAGATGGGTCCGGATTGGTGGAGCCCTAGGCAGGACTGTAGGGACAGGGATGGGCTAAGGCCAGTCCAGCATGTCCCCACAGGGCATCAGACCCTCTCCCCAGGGCCCCAGAGGGACAGGTTCCCCTCGGCCATGCCAGCTCTGAGCTGGCCTCAGTCCTAGGAGGGAACCCATGCTCTGCACCCTGTTGAATGGCTCTGCTGTGACCATTTCAAGGAGAGCTACATATGTATGAAGGTCTTTTACTCATGGTCCAGGCAGGCTGCCCTCCATCCCTGCTTTGGGCAGGTGTGATGTGGGACACCCTTTTCTTGTTTCCTCTCCTCCATCTATGGAGGGTCTAGACTTCCAAGGCAAGGCTGGTCTCTTCTGGCCTGTGGTAGCTGTTCCACATGAAGGTCCCTGGTGCCCCAGGGGGCTCAGAACAAGGACAGTACAGTTTGTGTTCATCATCTCAGCCCAGAGACCCCCATCTCTGTAAAAACCTACATACGGAAAAGTGGAAGCTTTCTGGGAAATTACATTACATTTGATAGCAAACCCAAGACACAGTCAAAACCATAAGAGAAACCTGTCCTCCTTCCTTGCTTTTAACAATTGAATGCCATTGACTTCTGTTTTCCAGCTAGGATTTTAGCAACTGAAAATCAAAATATTTATTCTGAAATTAAAATGGGTGGGGAGAAGAAAACACTTTCTAAACAAAAACACTTAGTGGAATAAAGTGAGACAAGGCTGTAGTGACAACTAATGTTCTTAATTCGAAAAAATAATATAGTTGTGAAAACTAAACTTTTGAACCTATCACCTCTCCTTTGTATCTAAAAGAGAAGGAGCAAACCTGAGATGAAGGCCAGGCTGGTAGTGACTGTTAAGGTTCATATGCCTTCCCCTGGCTTCTCATGCCCTGGCTTTTCCTTCCCAGGATCCCTCATACAACTTGTGGGTGCCTCAGCTGTGAAAATAAATGCTTGTAGGCCACCAGTATAAACCAGATGAATCAAATGATCCAGAATAATTACCAACTTTGTGAACTAACAAATGTGGAAAGAAATACATCAGATCACACCCTGAGTTTAACTTACGTTTACTCTTTTTGATATGCTTTCAGACTTGATTTGTGTCGAGGAGAAAAAAATGTTAGACATGGGAGAAGTAAGAGAGGTGTTTTGGTCTGCAGAACAAGGACTGGTAATTATCACCTGAGAAAAAATAACAATTGCACTGGAGAAAGGATGGGGGAAAATGCATACAGCATAAAAATAATAGCCCTCTTGAACCTTTGATTTATAATATTAATTTTCAGGGGGACAAAAAAGGTTTTGATGGGAAAAAAGTTCCACTGAAAGTGACAAATATGTGAAAAAAGTTTAACAAACCTGGCTCTGGATTAGCACTTCACAATATATTAATTTTTTTTTTAGGTTTCTCAGTTTTCTTCTATAGCTAATATCTTTCCCCAGCTCCTACTGTTAGTTATGCTTGTGCTGACAACAGAATGTGGAGTGTTCCTTAGCAATAGGTCAGTATTTGACGGCAGCAGTGAGCTCACCCGTAGGAGATGTGCCCAAGTAAAGGAGCTGCTCAGCCTGGTGACAGAACTTCGGGAGGAGGTGTCCAGGCTGAGGAGTATCAGAGAGTCAGAGAAAGAGATTGACTAGTGGAATAGTACTCTACGATCCCTGAGACAGATACACCAGCCAACCATGGCACGAGAGACAAAGGACCCCCTACCCCCTCACCACCAGGCAGAAGGAGAAGACCCAGGAGATGGGGGGAGAATGGAAGCAGGTTACTTCTCGGGACAGCAGGCAAATCCATTCTCAGCCTGCCTCACTTTCCCAGGCACCCATACACAACAGGTATGAGGCCCTGGAATTGGACAAGCAGACAACTGATGGTGTAGACAAAGGTCATCCTGGAATGGAGGGGTCGTCTAGGCAGCCCACCCCCTGCATCACAAGCACTCATGTTAAGAAAAAGAGAAGGTTAGTTGTCTTTGGTGACTCCCTTCTGGGGGGAACAGAGGGTCCGATATGCTGACTGGACCCAACCTTCAGGGAAGTAGGCTGCCTCTTTGGGGCCAGGGTAAGAGTTGTCACTAGAAAACTCTTTAGCCTGATAAGGTCCTCAGCATATTACCCATTATCAGTTCTCCATGTTGGCAGAGAAGAGGTAGCAAGGAGGAGTCCAAAGGCAATCAAAGGGAATTTCAGAGCCTTGGGGTGGTTGGTTGAAGGATCAGGTGCTCAGGTAGTATTTTCTTTGATCCTTTCAGTAGCAGGAAGAATACTGAATGGAACAGGCAGACCCAGCTGATCAACATGTGGCTTTGAGGCTGGTATCATTGGCGGAACTTTGGGGTTTTCGATTACGGGATGGTCTGTTCATCACCAGGTCTACTGACATCCGATGGGATGTATCTTTCTCAGAAGGGGAAAAGGGTTTTTGCTCAGAAGCTAGTGGAGCTGATTGACAGAGCTTTAAACCAGATTGGAAGGGGGAAAGGGGCAGTACCAAGCTAGTCAGTGACGAGCAATGGGATTGCATGCCAAAGTTCGAGGAGTTGCATGCTAGTGGGACTCTTCAGACTGCTCCATGTGGCAATGGGCACAATGAACTGCACTTGAAATGTTTCTACACAAATGCATGCAGCATGAGAAACAATCAAGAAGACCTAGAAGCCTTGTCCCAGTCCCAGAGATCAGTGCCATAAGTGAAACCTGGTGGGATGAGTCCTGTGACTGTGTGCCATGATGGGTGCTTACAGGCTTTTCAGGAGGTATAGGCAGGGCAGGCGAGGTGGGGGGTGGCATTATATGTAGTGGAGGAGCTGGAATGCATGGAACTTGCAGTTGGTGATGGCACAGTTGAGGGCCTCTGGTAAGGATTAAGGGACAGACAAATAAAGTGGATGTTGTTGTGGGAGTTTACTATAGACCACCCAGCCAGGAGGATGACACTGATGAGTTATTCTTTAAGGAACTAAGGAATGACTCTTAAGTCATCTGCCCTTGTCCTTATGGGGAACTTCAACTTGCCAGATGTCAACTGGGAATACCACACAGCTGGGACAAACTGGTCCAGAAGATTCCTAAACCATCTGGATGATAACTTCTTGGTACAGGTACTAAGGGAACCGACCAGGAAAGGTGCCTTCCTCAATTTGTTGCTTATTAAGAGAAAGGGTCTCATGGCTGAAATGGCGATTGGTGGCTGCCTTGGCCACAGCGACAGTGAAGCAGTCAGGTTTAAAATCTATGGTAATGGAAGGAAAAATTCCAGCAAGATCTCAACTCTGGATATGAGGAGAGCAGACTTCAGGTTGCTCAGGGAACTACTTAGTAAGGTCCCCTGGGGAAAAACTTTTGAAGGTCCTGGGGTTCATCAGTGCTGGTCACTTTTAAAGTACCACCTCCTAAAAGCACAGGACCAGGCAATTCCTAAATGTAGGAAGTCAAGCAGGTGAGGCAGAAAGCTAGCTTGGCTGAGTAGGGATCTTATTCTAGAAGTAAGGCAAAAAAAAAAAAGTATAAGACCAGTGGAAGCAAGGTCAGGTGACATGGGAGGACTACAAAGATGCTGTTCATCAGTACAGGGAGGAAATTCATGCAGCTTAAGCTCCGTTAGAGTTGAAGCTAGACAGTACTGTGAGGGACAATGAAAAGGGCTTTTTTAAATATGTTAATGGCAAAAGGCAGGCCAGAAATAACATTGGCCTGTTGCTTGATGAGCATGGTCACCTCACAAACAGAGACATAGACAAAGCAGAGACATTTAATGCTTTCTTTGCTTCGGTTTTCAAAACTAATAATGAGCTCTGGAACCCCCAGAACCCTGGGCTAGAGAACCATGACTGTGGGAATAATAAGCTCCCAATCAACCCTGAACTTGTGCGGGACTTGCTGCTCCAACTGGATCCCTGTAAGTCAGTTGGGCTTGATGAGATTCATCCAAGGGTACTTAAAGAACTGGCTGATGTTATAAGGAGACTTCTCTCAGTGATTTTTCGATGTTCTTGGCAATCTGGAGAGGTCTCAGTTGACTGGAAGCTGGCAAACATTGTCCCAGTCTTCAAGAAGGGCAAGAATGATGACCCTGGTAACTACAGGCCCATCAGTCTCATTTCTGTGCCTGGCAAAATTATGGAGAAGATTATTCTGGGAGTTATTGAAAAAGACCTGAAAGACAATGCAGTCATTGGTCCCAGCCAGCATGTTTTCACAAGGGGAAAATCCTGCTTAGCCAACTTGATTTCTTTCTATTTACAAGGTTACCCACCTAGTTGACCAAGGGAAGCCATTCGATATAATATTTTTGGATTTCAGTACAGCTTTTGATACTGTCTCTCACAGTATCCTCCTGGACAAAATGTCCAGCATACAGCTGGATAAACACATAATACAATGCGTGAGCAATTGCCTGACAGGTTGGACTCAAAGGGTCATAGTAAATGGGGTTACATCAAGCTGGTGGCCAGTCACTAGTGGGGTTCTGCAGGGATCCATCTGAGGGCCAGTACTCTTTAATCTCTTCATAAATGACTTGGATGCAGGACTGGAAGGAATACTAATTAAGTTTGCTGATGACACAAAATTGGGAGGAGCTGTTGACACTCTTGAGGGCAGAGGGGCCCTGTAGAGAGATCTTGACAAACTGGAGAGCTGGGCAATCACCAACCGTATGAAGTTTAACAAGGGCAAGTGCTGGATTTTTCACCTGGGGCACGGCAACCCTGGATGTACATATCGACTCAGGAATGAGAGTCTGGAGAGCAGCCCCGTGGAGGTGATCTGGGGGTTCCAGTCAACAGCAAGTTGAAGATGAGCCAACAGTGTGCTTTGTCAGCCAAGAGGGCCAACCATGCATCAAGCACTGCATTGCTAGCTGGCTGAGGGAGGTGATTGTCCTGCTCTACTCTGCGCTGGTGCAACCTCAACTCAAGTACTATGTGAAGTTTTGGGCGCCACAGTATATTAAGAATACAAAACTGCTAGAGAGTGTCCAGAGGAGGGCCACAAAGTTGGTGAAGGGTTTAGAGGGGAATCCATATGAAGAGTGGCTGAAGTCACCTGGTTTGTTCAGCCTGGAGAAGAGGAGACTGAGGGGAGACCTCGTCATGGTCTACAGCTTCCTCATAAGGGGAAGAGGAGGGGCAGGTGCTAATCTTTTCTCACTGGTTACCAATGATAGGACCCAAGGGGATGGCAGTAAGATGTACCAGGGGGAGGTTAAGGTTGGATATTAGGAAAAGGATCTTCCACCAGAGGGTGGTGGAGCACTGGCACAGGCTCCCCAGGGAGACAGTCATGGCGCCAAGCCTGACAATATTCAAGAAGCATTTGGACAACACCCTCAGACACATGGTATGAATTTTGGGGTTGTCCTGTGCAGGGGCAGGAGTTGGACCCAAAGATCCTTGCAAGTCCCTTCCAGCTCAGGACATTCTATGATTCTATGAATAGCTTATCCTCTATGTCTTGCTTTTTGAGATGTCTGAGCAATGAATTTTCTGTATGGGATACTTGCTGTCTCATCAGGTCTTCCTCACTTTTAAAATGTAAACTACTTTCTCCTGTCCTTTGATTCCTTTAATTTATTCCCCAAATTTCATTCTGAATAAGAGTATTTCCTTCAATCAGCTGATATGCTGCTGGGCTTCTATTTCTTTTGTATATAGTGTCAGGTACAGACACATTTAAAGTTGCCCTTGTCAGCATAACTCTCAGCATTACAAGACCTAGTTGTACAGCACAAGACTTTTTATTACACAGTACAGGCTGGAGCTAACCTAATCCTTTTTAAAGGTGAATTACAAGTATAGCAGGCTGGTGAATGTGGGCTAAGCATGCAACCTTCCTCAATTCACAAAAAAATAAGTATAAAAGGCTTGTTAAAAGATTAGATTTTTAGCTCAAGCTGTTGAAATTAATGTTTATAGTTTTGGAATTTCCCAGTTTGTCTGCTATCATTATTACTATCATTGTTGATAGTTTTTCAGAACACAGCTGGACAAGATTCTGAATATCTTGATCTCATTTTGAATTTAGCCCTGCTTTCAGCAGAAGATTGGGCTAGGTGAGCTTCAGAGTTTCTTTTCAACATAAACTTATCTATGCTTCTATGAATTATAATGAATTTGATGAGGACAGGTCTCTGTTGAGTAGTGAATTTCATACTCATTCTCAAATCCCTGTGACAATTGCTTTTTTTAATTTATTTTTACCTCAAGTTTTAAACGACTCACTGAAATTCTACTGCTTTTTATATCTGGTATTTCATCTGATACATTGTTTTCTTTTGCTTAAAAAGTAACTGAAGAATAGAAAGAGTTGAGACAGTAATAATTAGTGTATTTAACACTTTTTTCTTCTGATTTCCCATAATTATATTACTTATACATTTTGCCATATTTCTTCCTTTCACCTTAAACTACCATTACTGTTCTGTGAGCAGTCACCTCCATTTCATCAGTTACGGGTGAAAAGAGAAACTGTCATTCACATAATCTTTCATAAAGAATTATCTTTTGGGAAACTAACTGACATCCCAACAATTTGCTTAACAAGCTATTGATTTTCTTGTGCTTTTCTCTCCATGTCAGACATAGAAGCTTCATACTTTTGAAGATACTGTAACTAGGAAGGCAATGCAGCAGATATTTTTTGCACCAGATTTCTTCTTTCATCACTTCATTTTTATGTTTCTGTGAGTTTTTCAGCTTCTTTTCAACACTATCTTTGCCAAGCAATCAAGTATTTCCTGAATTTGTAAGCCTTTAAAAGCCTTAGAGATACTGAAAGAACATTACTGACATCTCCTTTTGGACACACCTATATCACTGTTTAGGGTGACTATTTGAAACTTTTGAAAATTGGAGCAAATATGCTGCAGGATTAGGTTAGGAGGAAATGAAACCATAAAGAGCTCACTAATTTATTTACCAAAACAAGAATAGTAAGTAACCTCATTTTTTATGTTTTCATATCCTATTATACAAAACAGATAACTATCAAACATTTCATTGCACTTGTAAAGATATGTAAGAAAAATAGACATTTCATTTGTTAGAGATTAATATTAAAGAGGTTCTTACAGACGGTCTGGGTGTGAAGAAAGCCTCACTGAATACAGAATTAGTAGTAATCAGTGTTATGTTTAGTTTTCAGTAAAAGGTATAGGATGAATGTTAATCTGCGGTGAATATTAAGATGATTAGGTATCTTGCACTTCCCGGTAAAATCATTGGGATCCAAAGATTTTGTAAGGCAGGCTACTTGTTTGGGACAGTAAATACAGGCAGAAGCCCAAGACTGCAAATACTCTCATTTGTGCACTGTCTTATTCCTTCATCAGTTTTGCAGATGTCCATCCTTTTAACAAGTAACCATCTTCCTACATGTATACATGTAATAGTTGCGTTGGCAATGACACTTTCTAGGTGCAAAAAATAAGCAAATATTTTGAATAACTTAAGGGTGGCAAGAAAGGTTGTTGTTTGTTCTAGGTGCAAGCAATAAAAGATGATGATATAAGAAAGCTGCACGTAAGTGTAACAAGCCATATTTTTTAATAATTTTCACTTTCCAGCTGTAAGATGCAGTACGTACATGTGGAGGGCAGAGAGAGTACCACCTCTTTGACTTTTTAACAGGTATAATCCCACCCTATTTACTGTTACTTCTGACCTCCTGTTAGCAGCATTAGAAAATCACTATTCATTTGATATGTCTAAAAGACATTAAATACATTTTTATAAAATAAAGGTGCTTGTATGACTATAGACATGTTTTAGAGTGTCTTGTTATATTTGCTTAGATTTCTAATCTTACAAAACAGTTCCCTTCCAAATGTGTAGAAGCTGTGAATGCTGCATATTTTCTTAACAGCTCCTTGCAGTTCTCATACTCATAGTCACTGAACCAGAATTGAAGGGTTTCTGGATAAGGCACATAAGCAATAAAAGGAACTCTATGCAAATAGTTAAATATTGATGTCCTGTAAAAGTGATGTCTGGTAGATAAATGTTATTATTAGGCAGCATCAGCTTTTAATACAGTAATAAAATTTCCTGTGTCTAGGTGCTGTAGTAAATTCCGGCAAGGGATATTTATGTATGTGTCTATTGATTAAAAAACCTACTGTAAGTATTAACAATGGTAGGTTTGGAGCAGAGAATTTTACAGATTTTCTATCAAGTCTCCCCTGCT